>BJCM01267050.1:4883-23412 GCA_018326385.1 Flaveria bidentis | reverse complement strand
AATCACCCCCAAATCACATGAACCCTAATTTCATTTTGATTCAAATTGAACACTGCTTTGAGTGTTTCAACTCGATTAACCTTAGGGCTTTTGATCCCTGAGTTTAATCGAGCACAATGATGTATTAAAGTTACCTGATTACGATCTATGAGATGTGATTAAGCTCGAGTTTATCTCGGTTCACACGCGAAGAACAGAACGTTAAAATCCGACCTTGCGATGAGTTTGTTATGCAATTGAGTGATTAGAGAGGTTAAAGGGAACGAATGGGATGATTATCTTTGTTAAATAGGTTCAATTTGTACGTAAGGGTGCCGAACAAGATTCAAGTTATGTTCAACTAATTCGGTTCCTAACACGTATTTAATCGATAGTTTAACTCCAATTAAACACTGGATTAAGGTTGGAATTGATTATACGAACGTTTCCAACCGTTTAATTTGATTAATCGACACCTTGTATACGTTGAACGGTTATGAACCGATTTTGATTCTTGATTTCGATTTAATTCCCTTAAATTTCGAATAAAGTACCGCAATTACTCATGGGTTCGAGTTAGAAACGTCTTCGCGAGTCATTTGGCTTTAATTCGAGTCGGTTTCGAGGGCATTTGTCGCGGTTTTGGGCTCGCCGGCGATTGGCCGGAGATGGCCGGAGGTTTGGCTGAAAATGCGTGGGTGGGAGGGGGGTTTGGTTTATTTTTTTAAATTTACAGTTTGGCCCCCTTAAGATTGGAGTTATATCATTTTATGTAAAAACTTTCTTTAAAGTTTAATGAATTGACAAAACAAACCCTTTTACTAAAATACATTAGGTTTTAAATCATCTTTAAGTTTAATAATTTTTATAAATTATTATTATTATTATCTTTACCATAATCTTAGTTATTATTAGTATTATTATTATTATTATCTTTATTATTATTATTATTATTATTATTATTATTATTATTAATTTTATTAATATTGTTGTTATTATTATTATTAGTATGATTATTATAATTTGGTATTATTAAGAACATTAATTATTTATTAAGTAATAATTAACATCATAAACTTTCAAGATAAAGAATTAAAACAATTAAGACAATAAGCATAAATGGCTCATAAGTTTCGTATATGGCAACAATAGCCCTTACAAGATTAAGCAAAGTTAACACTTAGTTAACGAAAATTCAAGATGTTACAGTCTTCCCAACTTAAAAGAATTTCATCCCGAAATTAAAAATAAACTAAACTAACAAATGCGGGTACTTTGTCTTTATGTGGTCCTCACGCTCCCAAGTGAACTTGGCTCCACACTTATTCTCGCAACGAACCTTGGCAATTGGAGTAGTTGTGGTTCTAGTCTTCTTCATGATGTGATCCATAATTTCAATAGGTTTCTCAACAAAGTGCAATAACTCGTCAATCTGAATGTCTTCCAGTGAAACATACAGACTCTCGTCAGCCAAACACTTTCTCAAATTTAAGACATGGAACACAGGATGTACTCCACTAAGGTCGGAAGGTAGTTCCGGTCTATTAGCCACTTTCCCAATCCTTTTCAGGATTTTGAAAGGTCCTACAAATCTTGGAGCTAATTTACCCTTCTTCCCAAAGCGAACAACACCTTTCATGGTGAAACCTTAAGGAGAACCATGTCGCCAACTTAAAACTCCAACGGCTTACGATGCTTATCGGCATAACTCTTTTGTCAACTTCTTGCCACTTCAAGGTTCTTGCGGATCATGTAGACTTTATCGATCGTTTCTTATATAAGTTCAGGACCAGTGATGAAGTTTTCACCAATGTCGGTCCAGCAGATCGGTGATCGGCATTTACGACAATAGAGTGCTTCGAATGGTGCCATCTTGATACTCGAGTGATAACTATTGTTATACGAAAATTCCGTGAGCGGTAAATGCGTATCCCAATCACCACCAAAGTCAAGGATACATAGTCGTAGCAAATCCTCGAGGGTTTGAATTGTTCGTTCGGTTTGACCATCAGTTTGAGGATGATAAGCCGTACTTAAATCCAATTGAGTACCCAAGAGTTCTTGCATAGACGACCAAAATTGCGAAGTGAAATGAGCGTCTCAGTCGGATATGATGTGCAACGACACGCCATGACACTCACAATTTCGTCAATGTAGATGCGAGACAGTATTGAAACTTTGTATGTGTCTTGTATTGGTATGAAAAAATGTGTCGTTTTGGTCAAACGGTCAACAATCACCCATATACTATCATGACCACGAGGTGCACGAGGTAACTTGGTTATGAAATCCATGGATATATGTTCCCATTTCCACATAGGGATTTCGGGTTGTTCAAGTAAACCACTTGGTCGTTGATGCTCGGCTTTGACTCTTGCACACGTGAGACACTTGGAAACATAAGTCGCGATATCTTTCTTCATTCCAGGCCACCAATATTGACCACGCAGGTCCATGTACATCTTATCAGAGCCAGGATGAATGGAATATCGGGTTTGTTGAGCTTCGTTCATAATGAAGAGCGGAAGGTTATCACGATTCGGAATCCAAAGTCGATTCAAGATGTACCATATGTCGTTCGGTTTTGTCGCCAGTTGTGACCGAACGTTAGACATCAAATCTTCATCCTTCCCTTCGTTGGTTAATGCCACTTGTTGAGCCTCGCGAATGCATAACTTGAGGTCACTATCGATCCTTATGTGTTGAAGCATGATAGTAGCCTCATTGACATCCACATGAATCTCAGTATCAAATTCTCCTAGTGTATCAAACCATTGCCTTCGATCTCGAATTTCTTGGAGCAAGACAGTCTTGTTGTGGACCTTGCGACTCAGCACGTCGACTACAATATTCACCTTTCTAGGGTGATAGGAAATGTCACAGTGGTAGTCGCTAATCAACTCAATCCATTGTCTTTGTATCATGTTGAGATCCTTTTGGTTGAACACGTGTTGGAGGCTCTTATGATCCGTGTAGACTATGCATAGCGTCCCATAAAGGTAGTTTCGCCAAATCTTCAATGCGAAAACCACGGCGCCAAGTTCAAGATCATGAGTTGTGTAGTTCCCTTCATGAACCTTCAATTGCCTCGATGTGTATGCTATGACTTTGCCTCGTTGGATGAGAACACAACCAAGACCTTGATTAGAAGCATCGCAATACACGGTAAAGTCATCGTTCCCATCGAGAAGTGTGAGAATAGGAGCGTTACACAACTTGCGTTTCAACGTCTCAAAAGCCTCTTCTTACTCGGGTCCCCATTCAAAGAGTCGATTCTTTTGGGTTAGCGCCGTTAATGGTTTAGCGATCTTCGAGAAATTTGCTATGAACCTACGGTAATATCCTGCTAAACCCAGAAAAGAACGAACCTCGGTTTGGGTTGTGGGAACACACCAATTCTTTAGGGATTCAATTTTAGCAGGATCAACGTGAATTTCTTGGCTATTCACCACATTCCCCAAGAATTGAACCTCTTCTAACCAAAATTCACAATTGGAAAACTTCACGTATAATTGCTCCTTCTTCAAAAGTCCAAGAACTTGTCGCAAATGCGTCTCGTTATTGATTTTAATCTTGGAATAAATAAGAATGTCATCAATGAACACGATCACAAACTTATCCAAATACGGTTTACATACTTGATTCATAAGATCCATGAACACGACAGGTGCATTGGTCAACCCAAAAGGCATAACCATGAACTCGTAGTGTCCATATCGAGTACGAAAAGCGGTCTTTGGAATGTCATTATCGTGAACACGTAGTTGATGATACCCAGAACGTAGATTGATCTTTTAGAACTGAGTTGCTCCTTGAAATTGATCGAAGAGATCATCGATTCGAGGAAGAGGGTATCGGTTTTTGAATGTAAGCTTGTTGAGTTCTTGGTAATCGATGCACATATGAAATGAACCATCCTTCTTCTTCATGAACAGCACAGGTGCACGCCACAGTGAAGAACTAGGATGAATGAAACCCTTGTCGGTCAACTCTTTCAGTTGACTAGCTAGTTCCATTTCAGACGGTGCAAGACGATAAGGTGATTTAGCCACGGGGTTTGCACCATGGATTAAGTGAATCTTGAACTCAACTTCTCGCACGGGAGGTAGTCCCTTAAGATCCTCGGGAAAGTCCCGCACGATAGGAATGTCTTTCAATTCCTTACCCTTGGCTTTCGTATTAACTACATATGCCATGAAAGCCATGTAGTTTTTACTTAAGCACCTGCGGGCCTTGATGCAAGACACAAGTTTGAGTCCTTGGGATGATTTCTCCCCATAGACTTTCAAAGTATCACCAGTCGGTAAAGGAATTCGGATACACTTCTCAAAGCATAGATTTCCGCATGATGTTTGGCTAACAAATCCATGCCAATGATAACATCAAAGCTCCCCAATTGCATAGGAATAAGGTCGACGAAGAAATCGTGTTCATTAAGGCTCAACGTACAATCACGTATTACGACGTCAACGACGATAGACTTTCCATCGACGACTTCAACCCTGAAGGATCTTTCTAGATTAACACGTGGTTTAGAAAGTATAGGCTCGAATTCCAAGGACATGAAACTCCTATCCGCACCCGAATCAAACAATACAGATGCATAATGACTATTTACAAGATACACACCCTTTTGGTAATAACCCATTATTGGTATGATGAACACAGATAGGGATTTTTATAAGACAAAAAACGATTTAAAAGGGGTTCAACGACATACCATTCACCACGTCATTGTTGGCTTGTGCTTGGTTGGCGTTGATGTTGAAAGCCCTTCCACTAGCCGGTGGCACAGTTCCCGCATTGCGAGGACATTGCGGACGAATATGACCAGGCTCGCCACAGTTATAGCAGGTTCGGTTGGTAAGCATTGTAGTGTTGTTTGGTGCACAAAGACAAGTAGCCACCAAATGACCATACTTCCCACACAACGAGTAGACTCGACATGGAATGTTGCTCGCATGGTGGTACTTGCACGTGTTACACATAGGATACGGACCAGCATAAGCTCTAGCCACGGGGGCATGATTTGCAACCACCATTTGGTTTTTAGGAACATTGGGTGCGGTCACAACGTAGTTGCGCGTCGGGGTGAACTTACGCTTCTTGTTTTGAGAAGATTACTCGGCCCTTACCACCTTTGTTGCCTTAGGTGTCACCTTCACAGTAGACTTGGAACCCTTTGCCGACATAGTGTCAGCTTTAATATGATTCTCGATGAACTGCGCGGTGATAGTAATTTCCTCCTCCAAAGTTGTGGGCCTACTACCCACCACGGAATCTTGAATTTGAGGTGGCACCCCCTTGATTATTTTCACAATGTTACGGGGCATGGTGTCCACCATGTGTGGTAGAAGCATACTCAACTCATGATGTCGGGTGGAATAAGCCAACTGATTCACACCAACTTGTTCGAGGTTCCAGAACTCCTCCTCTAGCTTTTGCAACTTGCTCCTCGGGAAAAACTTTTGGATCATGATATCTTTAAATTCCTCCCTGGGCAACGCCAAAGCAACCTCAGTTCCACAATTTTTCTTTTCACTATTCCACCTTGTTAGCGCCCGTTGTTGAAGAACACTTGTAGCATAGCGAACTTTGAACTCATCGGGGCACTCACTAACGATGAACGTGTTCTCCATAATTTCAAACCACTCGAGAAGTCCAGTGGCTCCTTCGTTTCCACTAAAATTGATGGGTTTACACGAGTTGAAATGTTTGAAAGTGCTAGTACGGTTGTTCCCTGGTTGGTTGTTTCTATTCTCTCCATGAGCACCGTTATTGTTCCCATTAGTGTTGCTGTTGCTATTAGCCATTAGGGTGCTATTAAGTTCAACAACCATGGATGGGAGCACATCAGCCATTTGTCGAGCGATCAATGTTGCAAGCTTGCGATCGGTACTTCCTCGCTTTCCATGATGACGAGACATGTTGGATACAAAATGAATTAGTTACAGGAATGAGGATAACAAAGCATGGTAGTTTAAACAAGAATAAGCTAAGTGTGGTAAGGTACATGGAATGATTCCATTTGGTAACACATTACCAATTGGAAATGTTGACATGTCAAGGTGAATTGACGCATTTGCCTTAGAAACTTGTGTATATTAACCATAGTTTATCACTCATCCCAGAAATCCCCAGGTAAGCATGACTAGTCCCGTAGGATTTATGCGAAATACTTGCCTTAGCTCGAAGGCCTTTTTCCAGGAAATCCAGGATACAGGTGTCTATGTGTCACACAATATTCCTTAGGTTCATGAAATCAAAACCTTGATGAGATTTATATAGATTAGACATAAAGTCTAAAGATCCAAGTCGTAAGCATAAGAATACGATTCCACGTGTCGTCAAGAATAAGATTAAGAGGTTTTATGTTCGGGGAGAGTCAAAGATAAGTTTTGGGAGACAAGTAACAATGTTTAAGCAATCCTATGCTAAGGCATCAAATTGCACATAAGAAGGCATAACATTATGTATCATACAAACCATACATTTTACAAGATAGAAATTTAATTCTATAAGTTTCATGCATACTATAGTCTAGGTCATCATTTCTAATAACCTAAATCCCTATAGTTATGGGCTCTGATACCAATCTATCACACCCCAACCTTGACGGCAGAATCGTCAAGGTGTGAGGGTTAAGATCGTTCACAGCCACATAACACTATTAATAACCCAAATCTATATTAATCATAAGTTCCAATTGTACCATTAAAAACACAAGTCTCAAAGAAAGTAGATAACATAACATAAGATGTAACAAGCCAATTTATTTCATTTATTTAACTAGGTCCATTCCTAGATGTGAAAGCACTTCAAGATGTCAATCAAACTTGAGCATTTCCTGAAACATGTTAAAAATAAAATGTCAACAATAATATTGGTGAGATTTCCATAGTTTGCAATACATAAGTATATAAAAAATGGCAATTCATGTTGTAAGATAGAGAACAAAGTAATTAGGGATGTAAGACAGAATGCACAATCAAACCATGACAGATTTTTACAAGTCTCAAATGTTAACAAGTATATACGATTAGCTAAGTGTACTTGGATTAACCAAGCAGGCTTGTCAGGCCCATAGATCTATGACGTCGCCAAGCTAGCAATAGTTAGTGATTGTATATATATTCAACATTACATGGTAGCTACAAAGGTCAACTAACCACAACATACAGGTGAAATGCCATAAGTTTACAAGAATCAAACGTGTTTACAAGTGCATTGTTTATAATGTAACATGTTTCACCCCAAAGTGTAAAAATATAAAAAGAGTATAGAAATACTCATTTGGTCAATAAACATATAATTGATGATTAATAAGAAAATAATAAGTGTCGTTCCAATGTAAACCGTCACAAGGCACCTATATAGCCATATTTACAAGGTTTTAACATCTAAGTAATAAATCAACGAATTAAAAGAAGACTAGGGTTTGGTGTTTAAAGGTTTTATTATTTAAATTTAACGAAATAAAAATAATTGGTTAAGTTTGATTCAAAACTAAATATACTATTTAAGCATTCTACTGTAAAGGAAAAATAATAAAAGAACATCATTTTTAATAAAATCTTAATCTTGAATAAATCTTGATAGTTTGTAAATAAATCATCATTTTAATAATAACATACATTTGATGGTGGTTGTTCTAATAATAACTTATTAATTTAAACCATTATTTGAAATCTAACTTTTTTATAGGAACAAGCTAATTGTAATGTTAATTTAGAGTATATAGAAAAATACAAATAATTTATAGAATTTATTTAATTGTCTTATAAGTTAATTCAAATTAATAAAATATATTTTATAATTTTTAGGAATTTTCTGAGTTTATTTTAAAGGCCAAGAAGCATTAAAACAAAAATGTGGGGTTCCCCGGATCCGTACCGGGGACCTCAGGTTTATAGGGAGTGCACTTTACCAGCGATCTAAGGTCCTAGCCGCATTAAAGCTTTGTTTCAATAACTTAAAACCATCAAATGTTGAATCACCCCCAAATCGCATGAACCCTAGTTTCATTTTGATTCAAATTGAACACTGATTCAAGTGTTTCAACTCAATTAACCTTAGGGCTTCTGATCCCTAAGTTTTATCGAGCACAATGATGTATTAAAATTACTTGATTACTATCTAAAAGATGTGATTAAGCTCGAGTTTATCTCGGTTCACACGCGAAGAACAGAGAGTTAAAATCCGACCTTGCGATGAGTTTGTTATGCAATTGAGTGTTTAGAGAGGTTAAAGGGAACGAATGAGATGATTATCTATGTTAAATAGGTTCAATTTGTACGTTAGGGTGCTGAACAAGCTTCAAGTTCCGTTAAACTAATTCGGTTACTAATACGTATTTAATCGATAGTTTAACTCCAATTAAACACTGGATTAAGGTTGGAATTTATTATACGAACGTTTCCGACCGTTTAATTTGAGTAATCGACACCTTGTATACATTGAACAGTAATGAAACAATTTTGATTGTTGATTTCAATTTAATTCCCTTAAATGTCGAATAAAGAACCGCAATTAGTCACGGGTTCGAGTTAGAAACGTCTTCGCGAGTCATTTGGCTTTAATTCGAGTCGGTTTCGAGGGCATTTGTCTCGGTTTTGGGCTCGCTGGCGATTGGCCGGAGATGGCCGGAGATGGCCGGAGATGGCCGGAGATGGCCGGAGATGGCCGGGGGTTTTGCTGGAAACGCGTGGGTGGGAGGGGGTTTGGTTTGATTTTATAAATTTACAGTTTGGCCCCCTTAAGATTGGAGTTGTATTATTTTATGTAAAAACTTTTTTTAAAGTTTAATGAATTGACAAAACAAACCCTTTTACTTAAATACATTAGGTTTTAAATCATCTTTAAGTTTAATAATTTTTATAAATCATTATTATTATTATCTTTACCATAATCTTAGTTATTATTAGTATTATTATTATTATTATCCTTATTATTATTATTATTATTATTATTATTATTATTATTATTAGTATTATTAACTTTGTTAATATTGTTATTATTATTATTAGTATGATTATTATAATTTGGTATTATTAAGAATATTAATTATTTATTAAGTAATAATTAACATCATAAACTTTCAAGTTAAAGAATTAAAACAATTAAGATAATAAGCATAAATGGCCCATAAGTTTCGTATATGGCAACAATGGCCCTTACAAGATTAAGCAAAGTTAACACTTAGGTAACGAAAATTCAAGATGTTACAAGAAGCAATACACACCATTATTGAAAACCAAATACTTGTTTTGTTTGCTATTTTGTTCCGTCTCTCATTTACTTGTGTTCTTAGCATTCTTTACTTTAGTTATCTAGTTCCCTATTTGATGTGTTAAGTGTTTTAAAAAACTCTCCTTAATTGTGTTGTTGTGTTGTAAAGTGCTTCACCCCTTCTAACGGTCTTGCAAAAAGGTAATTCGAAAGAAGAAGATCATGCTACTCAAGAAGATCATATTGTTGAATAGGAAATCATGTTGTTAAAGGAGAAAAAAGAACCTAATGATATAATACCAACAAATGATTATTGGAAAAAGCAATCTTTCTTTAAAGAAACAACTAGTTCAGTTTAAGGACTTTTAACTTATGCAACTTTTAAGTTGTTGTCAAGATAAGGACATCAACGAAATAAATAGGTATGAATGTTAACTAACTTCTTTTATTATGTACAAAATAACAAAAATCCTATGTGATGTGTGTTACTTAAAATTATATTCATAATTTCAGGAGCAGGTTCATCTAATTAGAAGGAAAACAAATGAGCTTGAAGAGTTTGTTGATAGTGTAGGAGTTGATAAAGAATGCTTCCATAAGCATAAAGCGAATGATGATATATTTGTAGTTATCTTGGATTGGGAAGAGAAACTGAAAAATATATAAGGATAAGTACACAACACTAGAGCTAGAGAAAAAGAAAAGGAGTTCATATAATTGGTTTAAATACTGAGTCTGAAGGTAAAGATCTTGAAATTGACTGAAAAAAAGATACAATGGAAAGGGAAATGATCCAAAACATGATTATAATAAAAGCAACACCATAATCTATGATGTTATCAATGATATAAAAAAGTAAGGGGAAGAAGAACATAATGTGATAGAAAAGAAAAAACATGCAAGCATGAAAGAAGAAAAATAATAAATTGTATTTGGGGACCAAGAAACATTAGAAGATAGTACTGAGAAAGAAAATAAAGCTAAAGCAGTAAGATTGATAGTGATTGAGCCAATATTAGATAATGAAGGTAAAACGCCAAAAATGTTCCCTTGCAATGATTTGGCAGACTAGCACCGCTCTTGTTTTGTCGAACATGTTGTGCAACTGGAAGAAAAAAATGATAAAACTTGAACAAAATGTTGGTGAACAGATATTCTTAACAACCGAAGGAATATGGTATGTTTTTTTATTTACTTGATTATAACACTTTAAATTCAATAACAATTGATTGCTAAAACTACTTTATATAATCAAATAACATAGGAAATTCGTATTCAAGAATGCATTCGGAATCAAATTTTCAAGAATTTGCACAGGAGTCCTTTTATCTTGAAGAATACATACATGCCAACGTATGAAGCTCATGGTCCCTCATTCTAAACAACAAAGAACAATATAGAAACAAACACAAGCCATGAACACTTATTTGTCCACGCAAAATGATGGTATGATAACTAGCCTTTGAACAACACAAAAACACAAACACATATAAAATTGCACAATGTTTATTTTAGAAATGTTTATTGGTCATTGTGCTGGTTTGTCTAATGTGCTAGTTTAGAAATGTTTATATTCATGCTTATTTGTGTGTTGTTTTTATCTATATAAGTGCTTATGAGTATTGTGTTGTTTTATCATAATACTATTTTGTTGTGATGTTTTATTTAAATTACTTTTGGTAAATAGTACTGTTTTAGGTTATAGTTAATGTACTACTTAATGTGTTAGTATAGTTAGACATTGTTTAACGTCCAAGTGTTTATAAAAGTACTTTTATGTGCATTGTAGTGTTTTGAAAATATAAAGTATAATTAATTATTGTTTTTGGGTTTGTATAGTTTAACACTGTTTAGTGTGAAATTGTTTACCTAACTACTATTATGTACTTTGAACTATTCTTAAAAATATAAGGTGTTGTTTATGTCTATTGTCTTGGTTTAAAGATATATGGTATAATTAGTGTATTGTCATATGTATTTGTATAGAAAAATATGTTTAGCATTAAAATGTTTATCAAAGTATTATTAAGGTCTTTTGTGCCGGTTGAAGTCTAAATTGATACTATACTATTTAGGATTATTATGGTGTTTCAGGACTGAGAAATAAAAGGAAATATAAACAATGAGTATAAAAACAACAATTTGCATTAGCTTTAATATTAACATTTAACAAATCTTAAGGAAAGAATGAGTAAAATAGAAAGGTTGAATATTTTCTCTGGAACAATCAAAGGGTTATGCCTATCGCAATGTACAACACAATTCTAGACGTTGACATGTTGCTCATCCTATTTCTAAAAGATAAACGCTACTATGTTGTGTGTTTTAATCTCATGACATCAGCCATTGTGGTCCTTGACAATGTGTTTACAAAAAAGGGAGAAATCTAAAAGCTAAGCATGGGACATGTTCAAAAACAATGGTAAGATATATGAAATAAAAAATAGCTTTCATATATTGTATTTTATTAATTTGAAAGTATTCGTTTGAAGAAAATAAGATTGTGTGAATTCTTGAAAAATGAATATCCCTTAATGAAAGACAAGATGTTATCAAAAAATATGAACTATTAGAAATGCAATGGAGAATATAGAATAAATTTGTAGATTGTGGTATGTTTGCTATGAGACATATGGAAACATATTACGGGATTTCAATCAAAGATTGGGAGTGTGGTTTAGTAAATGAATTAAAAGAGCCAAAGCAAAAACTCGTCGATCTAAGGTACAAAGTTAAAGCAGGACATGTTTTATGTATGGATCATTTAAGATGAAATCTACTATGTTTCTTAGTTTGAAATGCTTTAACAACCGCACATATCTGAATGAAATATTCTTATTTTGTAAAAGAATATGTTACTGTTTGTACATTAATAAAACATATATGTTACTTTGTTTAGCATGGATTACTGTTTGTACAATTAGTGTACTATTTCAGAATTTGTATGTTCAAACAACGTTTAGTGTGAAAATTTTAAGATAAAGTATTGATATGTATATTGTACTGTTTTAGAAATTATAGGTATAATTAATGTACTATTTATGAACATTGTATTGTTTTATAAAATACAAGGTATTGTTTAGGTCTATTTTGTTGGTTGAAAAATATAAGGTGTAACGTTCGTAACTGTATTATTGCTTGTAACAACACATCATGGGACATTAAAAAGCATAGGCACTGAATGATGAAAAAGAAAACAACATGAATTTATTGAATGGTGAAAAGTAATTACAATTCATGTACTAGAAATCTCCAATTACAAAACAACACGTATAAAATTGAAGTAAATATAGGTTGAAAGAGTAAGAAACATAAAAATTTATAACTCATAAACATATCCATCCCCATCCACATTCAAATAAGCAGCACCACCATTCTTGTACTTGCAACAATTACGAATATTGTGTCTTCTCTTTTAACACCTAGAACAAGTTCTTGTTTTTTTCCCACTCCTAGATGCTGCTAGCTCTTCTAAAGACTTAAAATATTTACGAGAACTAAAGCATTTATTCTTAATTTCACCATGTACACGAACAATGATAGAGGATGCTGATTGTTTCCAACATAATTTGCAAATTTCTCCTTCCTATTTACTGGTTTTGAAGCAACAAATGAAGAATCAATCTTACACTTTATAGCCTTGAGTTGATCACAGTAAAGAGATAACTGGTCTACGTCTATGACAAGTCGATTTAAAATATACTTAGTGTAGTATTTGATGTCTCGAACCATTTTGTTAACACACTCAAAATTGTCATTACTATACTTAATATAGTATATAAAATAAACATAACTCATGTTACGTGTCTCGACTCAACAATGCTTTTTTTCATACATATATAATTTTCAATGTAAACAACAGATATAAAGACACACTCAAATTGTTACTTGTATTGTTTGCTAACCAATAATTGATCCAATGTTATACATAAGTAAATATATAGGTCACTTTTAATAATTATATAAGCCCACCTTACTTTTTTTTTATTTTGTTTTGTTACTCAACAAAAAAGGTTTCTACATATTTTTTTTAATTCCTAAATTTTTATTACTACCGATTACTATTCTCATTTCAAAAAACAGTTTTAGTTTAACGATTCATTATTAGCTGATATTAATTTTAACTAATATTAAACTCAACTTTTAATTTTATTAACAATAACAACCCTAACTTAAATGTTTATTAAATTAGTTAGTTTTTATAACGTAACACATGACACTGCTCGTGATGTAACCTGTTACATGACGTATTACATATATAAAATAACAAAAATATAAACCTATAATGTGTATGTCATTTTTCCTCCGACCTACTCAACCAATAACAAAAGTGTTATGTTAACTAACTTAAAAAACTGATTTTTTATATAAACGAACTTAGTAATATATTGTATTTTTAATTATGATTATGTTATAAGTTTTGTTACGAGACACGTTAATACGTCATAAAAAGTAAACAAGTTAACAAACAGTTAAATTGAATTCTTTATCAGTAAGAAATTTTAATATTTAATTAATACCTATTAAATTGTTAGTTGAAATTAATATTGATCATTGTTAATAATTTAAATTATTAAAATTAAATTTTATATTCAATTAATATTTTATATATTCAACTTAGAGTAATAAATTGTTAATAACCGTATTTATAATAACAAACTATCAACACACTTTAATTGTGAAGTTAGCACCAAAGTATTGGGATTGTTAGGTTGGTATTATTGATAAATTAAAATTACATGAATGGGACGTTGGATAGGGCAGAAATGATGGGTTTCTATCGTTTTGAAATCATCCACTTTGTATTATTTATTAGATTTGTAACTTTTATAATCCAATAACCACCAAAATGGTACACGTAAGAACTCTAAAGCGTGATATGTGGGGGAAAACTGAGTGGACGGTATGCATATCCGACACGTATCATTCTATTCAAACAAGTACCAATTATTTCGTATTTTAGAATATATAAAATGTCAAAAATGGAACTTTATTGTTTTAATTCGTAGAATAAATTAAAATATCTGTTGAATCCAACCTTTGGAAAATGTTATATGATTTCGTTTACGTGATATACATACACCAACTTATTAGGAATATTAGACGTTAAATGCCTCCAATACCTTTTGAGCGTATTAGTTATATTACAGCTTGATTTTTTAATTAAGCTTGTTTTAGTTCTAAGTAATTTTAGATCGTAAGATTTAAATATGTAATTAGATGGTCCAAGCACGTTAGACATCGTGACCTTTTTTTTATTTGTGAACAACGCTTTGTAACGAGTTAGTCTTGAGTTTAAAGTTGGTTTGAGTAAACGGTTTATATTAGTTAGGGTATACGTTTCAATATTATCAATGTAATAGCAAGTAGGACAAGAAAAGCACACATGGGTTAACATGTGCGGGGGTCAAATTTCACACGAAAGAAAGAGAACAGTAGGGAAAGGGCCATATAAAACAATATAAACTCATTCCCTAAATATAAAACGTATCCACTTGCACAAATTCTGTAATAGTCTCATATCTTGTTCATCAGTCCAAACGCATTACTATATATAAATGAAACCATAATATTTAAATTTATTTTTTTCTTACAAGTATAGAAAGATGTAAATAAAAAGAGCTTTTATCTTCAAACACTTTGATTGTTTTACTGTTTTATTATAAAATCATATTTACGGAAGATATCTTAAACAAGCAGGAGTATATAAATATGTAAATCAAGCCGTTTAGGTGTTTGGTTTTGCAAGAACCAACAACATAATCAAATAGTTTAAATGGCACAATAATCACAAGATATAACTATTGATCTTGGCAAAGCTCGTGCTTGCTCCAAGATTTCATCTTTTGTCTTCGGTTCTTCATGATTCTTCAATTTTTAATTCTCATTTTAAATGTCTCGATTGTGTTATAATTATAATAATCAAAAAGTAGAACGTAATCTCTTACAAGAAGACTTTCAAAACAAACAAAAATTACTAGACAATTGAAAAACCCTAGGAACATAAATACAAATACAATCATGAGTTTAAGGCTTCATTTACAAGAAGACCACAAGAATTTAATGGAACGAAAATGATACAATCAATTTTGTCAAACAAAAGTTTTGATAAAATAAAACCTAATTGCAATTCCAAGTTATTGTTTTAATGTATTTAAATATTAATTAACATTATCGGATAGCTATAAATACATACATTAACGTGGATAAAAGCTAGAAGTTAAAATTAAATTTGGAATTTAGAGAAACATGGCTTTGTTATGTTAACAAATATAAACAAGTATTGTAAAAATAAAGGACTACAAGCGCAACGCAAAACCGAACATGGGTCCACATCATTACTGTGAGGCCGCACCATGTCAGGTTTGGTATCTAGTTCAAACTCAATTTATTTAGGTATTGAAGAAAAATATAAAAAAAATACCTCAATTGCAACGTGGGACTAGTAAAACCAAAATCCTTTGGTTGTTATGTCGGCTCGGTTATTAAGTGTAGATCGTGATATAGGTAAAACTAAACCTATGAAGATATATATTTTAAAAATAAAAAACTAATGTTGGTTTAGTGTTTTAGGATCGATATTAATTGATACAATACGAAGGTCGTCTTGTTAAAACCTTACTCAGAATACCTAGAAAGATAAAAAGTAGTTGAGAAAAAATATTACAACGTTTATAATATTCTTCCTCAATTATGTTATTCTGTCTTTGGAGTTTAATCTTTTATGATGCTACTTGTTTCATCAATAATGTAGTCTTCTTTATTTATGTGTGTCATGTTGCGTTGTTTTCATATGTTGGACTTTTTCCTTGATAGCCATGAACTTGTAATGTTGTTATAATCAAACTTTTTCAATAGAATAATGCGCATAACCAACTAGCCGAATTAAAACACCATGTTCTTATCGTGGCAGTGATAGTTTGATTTAATACATTAGTTAAGACATATTTTATGGTGTTTTATTGTTTAGTGTTTGAAATTTTATAATTAATCAACTGGGTAACATTATTTCTTTATATGTTTGATTATTTAGTGTTTTAAAGTTTACGTGATATTATTAATTGAATTTATTGATAATTAAATGGTAGTGATATAAAGACTGCAATCACTCCTAAAAAGTAATTACATTACGAAATATAAACACCTATTGTAGACTAATAAATATAGTATTAAATAATATTATTTAGTCTTAAAAAAAGATATAGGAAAAATAATAGTATTAAAGACTAATATTTAATCACTGAATTAATATATATACATATATATATATATATACATATATATATATATATATATACATATATGTATATATACATATATGTATATATACATATATGTATATATACATATGTATATGTATATGTATATATATATATATATATATATATATATATATTTATGTATGTATGTATGTATATATATATATATATGTTAAAGATTGAAAAAAATGTGGTATTGATGGATTAGTTTGTAAAAAACATAGTGGGAGTGAAAAAATTATTATAACATATAGATTTTCAGTCTTCTAGACATACGTTCGACAAGAAATAATATGACATCTAAAACTAATTTTCAGTCTTAAAAACATATTAAATACTAAAATGGTACGTTATCAAGTACCGATTATTAATATCTAAATAATACAGTAGAGACTAAATGGTTTGTTATCAAACAATAAATCCCGGTCTCTACAACATCTCATTGATGATTGAATTGATATTAAATCCAGATCTTGTGTCCTAGCAACAAGATTTAAGAACTGATTTTCAAATTCCATAAGAATATTACCAAAGGTTGATTTGTAGTCACAAATGAAAGGTGTTCGAGACTGAAGTGACTTGGTGTAGAAGGATAATTTAAGGACTATATATATGTCTTAGGGATTGTTTGGTTGCATCTGAATCATTAAGTGCTGAATGATTAAGAGATCTGAATGATTAAGAGGTCCGAATGGTTAAGTGTTGAACCAATAAGTGGCTATTTGGTTGCATCTGAACCAATATGTGCAGAATGACTATTTTACCCATCTGAACCATTTTGTATTTAATAAAATGAAATTGTTTTGTTATATATATGAATGAATACACTGAATGATAAATATTTATAAAAAAATACAAAACATCACAAAAATTATTCCAAATACAATATGATAAAATCCAAATACAACATATTAAAATTCAAACTCAACATATTAAAGTCCAAATACAAACTACCAAATACAACATACTAAAATTCAAATACAACATACTAAAATCCAAATGTTAATCACTTGAAACTAAATGGGTAGCTATCGCGTCACGCAAATTATTCATATAATCAATGCTTTGTGAACCCCACTCTATATCGTGAACGAACTGGCCATCACTATTACCATCTTGTGGTTCTGCAAACATTGTGTTCTCGTCGTATTCAAAAAATAATTGATCATGAATGTTGTATTTTCGTATAAAATTATGGACGGCAAAACAAGCAATAACTATGTCTCTTTGAATTTTAAAAGAAAATGGAGCCATTTGTTTTAAGATTGGAAATGTTGCCTTCAACACACCATATGCGCGCTCAATAATATTTCTGAGTTGTGCGTGAACATGATTGAATCTTTCTTCCTTAGTTAATGCACGTTGTCGTCGAAAATCAGCTAACCAATACCTTGTATTACGGTATGGAGTCATAAATCCACGAGTGTTGGTGTACGCAGCTTCACAAAGGTAATACTTATTTGTAACGTTAATAACAAGTGTATTAAATAAAAAACAAATAATGTATTTAATAAAACATTTTAAAAATTATTTACAACCTGGTGGGGGAAAAGGAAAGCCAGAAGTTGGGTTAAACGGAACTTCTATTAACTTTGAGTTTAATGTTTCCTTGTCTTTTCGTTTCTCCTTTTTAGGTTTGGTTCGAATTGTTGACTCTTCACTAACACCGGTAGTCGGGTTTTAGAATGATCAGATGACTCTTCACTAACAGATACTTCCAGTTGAGTGCAATCGATTTCATCAAGGCCATCTAAATTTTGATCAAACACTTCATCAGAAGGACGGGGAAGTGTTAATGATGGCCCCCAACTATCGAACCCAGTGGAAGTAGAACCCTCAAATAATTGAATACAAAGCTCAGGGTAACAAAGGGAACACTTCTCAAAGCCTCTACATATTTGTTCGACTGTGTGAAAAATATTATATAAGATTATTGAAATATAATAAAAATTATTATTATTTAAAAATATTAACGCAATACCTTCATCTCTAATTGTCATTCTTCTTCCGACAAATTAAATGTGTTTGTTACGGGATCATAAATATTGCCGGTTTTGTTTTTT
>BJCM01267045.1:0-17957 GCA_018326385.1 Flaveria bidentis | reverse complement strand
ATGTTGCTGAGGATGGCACGGGGTGGCTACTCAGCTCTTTTGGATGGCATCCATATTTATAATGCTTTTGTGATGTAATGCAACATGTAATTTTTAACTTGATAACAATGTATTGTTTTGAAAAATCTTTTATAATGAAATGAGATGTCTATTTTGATAATTCCGCTATGATGTTTTATTAAAGTTAAACGTAATTATATGTTTTATGAGTGATGATTGGCCAACTGTAAGCATCCCGGGAATGGGGCCTTACAGGTTAGAATCTCTTGAGAATACTTCTTGGTATTAGAAATTGGTCTATATCTTTTGGATCATAGTTCATGTCACAACTCTAAGGATTAGAATGTAGTAGGAATATTATAAGGTTTTGAACTTCAATAAATTGCATTAGGAACATGAATCTAACTTGATAATACTTCAACTCTTTTGAATTTTTGAAATGACTTCATTATCTGACATTCTTCGGATAATCATTGGTCCCATTGATTAAAGTTCGTATATCTATTCCACTTTGTAACCAGACACGGGTGCAAAAGATCATCTATGATTGTAGTATCAAGACTTTCTAAAAGAGTTTCTAACACTTGTACAAATCCTTGGATGACACAGCGGTTTTGTGACCAAAGCAGATTTTCGTTGTTGTTTTTCTCAATTGAATACACAAAATGGACGTGCCTATTGGTTGCATTCATCCGCATTAATGATATTTTCTTTTTATTATTAGTTGTTGTCGTCTGTTCTTCTATGGTGGATGTAATACAGATTTGTTAGTCATTCGCATTTCATGGATGACAACTGCATAACATCTATATTAGTCATTAGCATTTCTTGCAACACATCTGCATTTCTTTGTTAATGAATCCGCATTAGTTATTAACTCATCCATATTATTTAATTAACTCATCCGCATTAGTGAAATTAACTCATCCCCATTAGTTAAGTAACTCATCCATATTAGTATCAACATCATTAGCATCTGTTCCAAAAGCATCATCATTTGTTCCAAAAGCATCATCATTTGTTCCAAAGGCATCAAAATTTGTTCAAAAGCATGAACATTTGTTTTAATGCATCAACATTTGTTGTGAAATCTCAACCTCACTTGTTTTGTTAATAGCCGTATTTGTAATACATGCATAAAAGCCATATTTGATAGCAACTTTTCATGTATTACAACATCATTTTATAGCATAATTTCATGTGTTACAACAACATTTTATAGCAACAATTCATGTATTTTAGCTGCATTTGATAGCAACAATTTCTGTATTTCAGTATCATTTGACAGTAGCATTATATATAGTACATTAGCATTCGTTTTATCATTTCTAGTTGAACATCAACATTTGCTATCAGCATTTGTCATGAGCATGAATCAGCATTTGTCATCAGCATTTCACGCGGAACATGAACATTTTATTAGCATTTCATTCTAAACATCATCATTTGTCATCAGTATTTCATTAGGACTTAATCACATTAACATGCAGATCACATACTGATGGATTAGGGCAACAAGAAAAATGAATTTCGATTAGATTCAAAGCTAAAATGTTCAGATCATCAAACATCACTTAGCTAATTAAACTGTTGATGAATCATTTTCAATCATTGATCATTAATTTAATCATGATAACTAATTTTGCCACTTCATTTGATGTAAGTGCACTAATGGGGTGAATAATGGTGATGAACACTTTAATTTCTTTATTTTTGACATCAATCTTGTTTAATTGCATCGACTATTGAATAGATGATCAGTAACCTGATTAATCTTCTTCAACTCGTACCAAATTTAAACATATCTGCTGATTTTTATTCTTGATTGTGAGATAAACATATGGGTTTTAGATGAACAGTGACTTTGTTCTTCATTTTCTTCTTTTCTTCATTGTTTTTACATCATAAATTTAAAATTAGATCTGAAACTTAGATGAATCCAGCAACCAACAACTCTGATACCATTTTGCTGAATCAATATTTCAGATTCAATGAGCTTGGATCTTAGTATTCATCATGTTATTGACCTAGAAATCAAAATTAAGTTGGGTGTATGCATGTGAATCAAAAAGCAAAGAGATTGATAATGATAATGTTATGATTTCATTGATGTTGATAAACAAATTACAATAAGAATCATAAATGGATGATGGAGATCAAAATCACCCAAAGGAGGAATTCTCCGTGGGTGGTGATTCACACCATGAGAAACACACACACAATAGCCACAAGTGTCAGTTACACCATCCAAATCATAATAGTCTAACATGGAAATGAAGGATTATCTCTCTGACCAAGTCTACACCAAATGAAAACATGGAAACATAAAGACAAATTCCCTAAGGGTTGCAATCCTCAAACTAATTAATGTAAAGAAGGAAAGATTAAGAAAGTTGGAAGAGGAGATTGTTAGTAGAAAGCCCAGGACAAGGGTATCAACCTAGGACATCCAGCTCACTCCAAAGGATCATGATGTGTTGGCAACCGTACTTCATAAGAATCTTGAGTGGTTTATTGAGCCCTCCCATATGAAGCTACAAGAAGGGGTCACCACCTCAAAGATGATTCAGGGTGTGTCTACTCCATATGGAAAAGTAGATGTTAAAATCATTTCTTGGATGTATGCCAATGACTGGAACATGTTCATGGTGAAAAGGATCTCAAGGCTTGTTCAATTCTTCACAGAGTACACTGCTCTAGTGAACTCTCTATAGCTTCATGATCTAAAAGAACTAGCTTATCTCATCAATCACAAAGCTATGTATAGAGGGTATGAATTTGAAGACATTCTGAGAATGTTCAAGGGAACTGACAAGTTTAAATCTCTGAAAGCCATTTGTATAAGAAGAGACAAATCATTTAATAACCCTTTAGAGAATAAGAAGAAAGTTATAGGATCTGAGGAGTTAGTATATCCTGAACTGAGTTAAAGCCAATAGAATCAATAAACAGAAAGATGGTAGCTGGAACTCACACGACTAAACCAATCCCCAATGTGTTTATGATGAGAAAACATGAGTTGGTTATAGAAAGGAAGTGGGGAGGAAAGGAGGGAGCTAAAATCCAATTATTTAGTTGATCTAAGGTAAGATTGTTAAATGAAACCTATATCCACTACATCTACACCAAACACTTTAGGGAGATTAACAATAAGCTTGGAGAGGCAGACATGTGTTTCTTCCTTAAGTGCATCAAGATTTTGAAGACGACATATGATCAAATCAACACAAAAAGAGAACAAGGAAATAAGGAAAAGATTCATCTCTAGTTGGCGAACATTTTTAAGCTGGAGGTTGTTGCTGAAGGATCATTGTCAATCCAAGGGGATGGGTTATTAACAGTGTCAATATGGGAGCCCAATTCCCAGAGGCAGTTGCCTATGGAAGTTGTATACACCATGAGCCAAATAAAGATACATGTTTTAAGTAAAGACAAGATAGCTAAGGCAATGGACTTTTCCAATATGATTAAAGCTATATTGGATCCAACATTGGCAGACCTAACAACAGCTCCATCATCAGTCAAAGCAAGAGCAGAAGACCCAGCAGAGTCTTCACAACCTCATCCACCATCAAACCCTTAAAGTACATAGGCTGCATAATCCTTAGGGGAGTATTATTGGACCCTGCAAGGATCATACATGCCAATTCAAGAGGTGGTTGATGGTTGCTCTGCTGGTATACTCCCACAAGTCCAAGAAGAAATGCAAGTGAAGACTGTTGAATAGAAGACAAGTGTTGGCTATCCGCATTTGTTTATGCAGATGTCCAAGAACAAATGTTGACAAGTATTTGTTCATCCACGTAGACAAATGCAGATGGTCTAAATAAATGCTATTAAGTATTTCATCCGCATTAACTAATGAGATTGTTCATAAGACAAATGCACTTAGTATTTGTTCATCTGCATTTGTCAATGTTGATGACCAAACACTAATGTTGAAATAATGGATGAAATGCTGATGAAGAACAAGAAATACACATTAGTCAATGCTGATGAACAAGAAAAATGCTAATTAATTTTGTACTTAGTCTAGACATCTAATGTATAGATTTAGGGTAGTTTAGTCATTTTGTATATGTCTTTTGTCAGCCTATAAATAGAATAGAAAACCCTACTTTTGGGATAACTAGAATATCATAATCTTTGATTGTCTTATATATCAGAGGTGTCAAGTTATGTTTATTGCTAAAACCCTAGCAGTCATTGTAACTTGTTTACCATCATTAATACAAAGCATTTATGAGTATTTTCAGCATTCAATGATCTGTGTATTATGTATTTTCGTTACATAATCACTGAGTCAATCATCATATTCGCTCCTTGTTGATTCATATCAATAGAGAATATCATTCTCACCACCCAGACACATATATTGGTCAGGATTAATCACAGCTCAGAAAATATTTTCAAATAATCTCAACTATATGTTTACGTTGCTCCAATGATCTCTTAATAACTGAGAGTTAACACTGTTTGTTTTTGTTTTTTTGATAACTTGGACTATATGGTCAAAACATTAAGCAAAAAGTTCAAATCAACCCTTAGCTCTGTCAATCTAAAACTTTTACGCCCTAATACCCATCAATCTTTACCACTTAATCTGAATCACTTGGCTCGTTAGAGGTAGATTTCAGGTGACGATAAAGGCTAGTACCAAAAAACAAACTTGATAGAAGCTAGGTGATGACGGAGTTGAAAAATGGTTCAAAGTTGGCTCCATTTTATAACAAAAAAACTTACAGAGGTTAAATCTCAGTTAATAAAAGATCGTTGAAAAAAATAAACTCAAAGTAGGGGTGTCTATAAAACATCGCAGCGGAACATTAAAATAATTAAAATTGTTAGAATTGAGTTGAGATTAATCCCGAGACGCTTAAAACTGGCCAATCATCCGTCATAGAACACATAATTACATTAACTTTCATAAAACATCGCAGCGGAACATTAAAATAAATTTTTCTTTATAAATGCTTTTGCAAATTAATACAACATTCGTTACACAATTTCATTTGTTCATATTACAATGCAAAAATATTAAAAAAAGAATGCCATCCAAATGCCAAGTAGCTGCCCCACACCATCCTTAGCAATGCTCACCTGCCAACTGAAAAATGCATAAAAAGTCAGCATTGCTGAGTGAGTTCTAGTTTTAACATAAAACATATTTTACATTCATTAAAGTTGTTCTTTACATTAACATGTGATCACACATCATACGTACACATAGATAATATCATTATTATCTTCATCATTCATTCATTAACATCCATTCATTACACTTTCTTACTTTCATTCATATGTTCATCATTACATCTTTTTAGTCCATCAAAAACCATGAAATTTACCCTTCTGTCATGCATAAAGCTGGTACTGGGCCGAGGTCTATCATTGACCGTCTGTCATGGCTCACAACAGCCTAGCCACAGTACCAAAGGTAAATTCAGGTTTACTATTGTCATGTGCTATATCCACCGTCATGCATAAAGCTGATACTGGGCCGAAGTCTATCATAGACCTTCCGTCATGGCGCATAACAGCCTTGCCACAGTACCTAGGGTAAGCGACAAAGGTTCTATACAAATGGCCAATCACAAAGAAAGACCCCAATGTGCATCCTTCTGGGGTAGCTAACCCGCACACCGTTGAGCTAACACCCTTCATTGGGCGTTTAGCTCCATAAGTTTGCTTGCAAGCCTTTCTTACGTTCATTCATCATATAATGCATGCATTCATTCATCATGTTCCTCTTTTCATTATCTTCCACTACGTTACATAATTCTTTCATTTCATTCATTAACATTCAATGTAAAGCCATGGGAAAATAATCATACATCACAAGGAACACAAACATAACAGTCAACATCATCATACAGGACACCATGCAAACATACATACATCAAACATACCATCAAACATAAGCATTACAGATACATCATAACATGCCCATCATAACATCTAAGACCTTAAAAGTTAGCTTACATGAAACCCCAAAAACATCCCTAGTCAAATCCTAAATCTCACTTCTTCCCAGAAAGTCAAACTATCCTAAGTGTTCATCCGTATTTGTCTTAGTTCATCCGCATTTCCTTTCCTCCATCCATATTTCTTTTACTTCATCCGCATTTCTTTTCCTTCATCCAAATTTCTTTTCTTTCATCCGCATTTCTATTAATTCGTCCGAATTTCCCACTACTCATCCGCATTTTTCTAACTTAGTGATAAATGTTCATGCGCATTGACTTTCCATTGGTCATCCACATTGACTTAGTTAATAGTTAATGCTCATCCGCAATAACTATTCATCCACATTGACTTTCCATTACTCATCCGCATTGACATACTTAATAGTTAATGCTCATCCGCATTAACTGTTCATCCGCATTGACTTTCCATTACTCATCCGCATTGACTTACTTAATAGTTAATGCTCATCCGCATTGACTTACTTAATAGTTAATGCTCATCCGCATTGACTTACTTAAAAGTTAATGCTCATCCGCATTAACTGTTCATCCGCATTAACTGTTCATCTGCATTGAATTTCCATTGCTCATCCGCATTACTTCTGCATACTTAGGCAGATTCTAAAACTTAAACTTATGAGCGCTAAACATCAGATTTTAGTTCCCAAACGCCATCTATCATGTTCTAAGCTTAAAGCTTACATTTTAAGCCTTAGAAACACAATCATAACATCACAAGCATCAACACAGTTCAGAATCATATCATCACATCATTATTCACGCATTCAACATACGGGTATAAAACCCAGTTTTATAAAAAAAACATACATTCATGCATGTCCAGCCTCAAAATCAGTTAAAACATGTAAAAAGAGGGGTTTCTAGAAGTCACCTTTGCAGCTCTTGAGTATGACTTCTTCCAAACTTGTTTTCAATTGAGTTCAACGACCTAAAAACCCACTAAAAACATACCCGAACACATACAAACACACATAAGCATAAACCCTAGGATATGACCAGTCAATAACATCATAAAACCATGAATTTTTATCTTGAATTCGAATTCTTTCTTGTTCTACCTTCAAAACTGAGAGTTTTATGCTCTCTTTCCTTCTCTCTCTAAAAATATCCGAGAATTTGTGTGTAGAGAGAGGGATGGGCGGCCATGCCACCTTTATCACCAACTTTTCAAAGACTTTGTCCATTTTGTCACTTTTAACCCCTAGACTTGGGCTTTATTTCTTTTTCTTCTTTTTCTTCACTTTATTCTTCTTTCTTGACTTAAAAAAATAACCGGGTGTTACAAGTCCACCCCCCTTTTTTAGGTTTCGTCCTCGAAACCTGTTATTCCTAAAAGAACTGTGCGTAATGCTGCCTCATCTTTTCTTTCGTCTCCCACGTAGACTCGGATCCCTTCCTGTGCTTCCACTGTACACGCACAAGAGGAACCACTTTATTCCTCAGCCTCTTCTCTTTTCGATCAATGATTGCCACTGGTTGCTCGATGTAATTGAGCCGTTCATCTACTTCGGTATCCTCCAGTGGAACAATCACATCTTCATCTGCTAGACACTTTCTTAGATGAGATACATGGAATGTCAGGTGAATTCCGCTTAACTCATCTGGTAACTCAAATTTATAGGTCACCTCTCCTACTCTAGCAATGATTCAGAAAGGCCCTATGTATCTTGGGCTCAACTTGCCCCGTTTTCGGAACCGAATGATACCCTTCCAAGGTGAGACTTTCAACATAACCATGTCACCCACTTGGAACTCAATCGGTCTACGTCGTTTATCGGCATACGACTTCTGTCTATCTTTGGCTGCCTTCATGAAGGCTTTGATCTTTTTAAGCTTCTCAATCGTAGCCTCGATTACCTTGACGCTTCCTAACTCCTTCTTACCAATATCACCCCAACACACGGGTGTTCGGCATCTCCTACTTTATAGCATCTCATAAGGGGGCATACCAATGCTGGCATGATAACTGTTATTATATGAGAACTCAGCTAACGGTAAGTGGTCATCCTAACTTCATCCAAAATCAATTACACATGCCCGAAGCATGTCCTCCAATGTATGAATGGTCCTCTCTGACTGACCATTAGTCTGGGATGATAAGTTGTGCTAATATGCAATCTTGTCCCCACAGCATCGTGGAATTTCTTCCATAATTTTAATGTAAACCGGGTGTCACGATAAGACATAATAGACACCGGCACACCATGACGAGTTACAATTTTCTTGATGAATAGATCCGCCAACCTCTCGGAAGAATGTTTCGCGGATCAGTAGGAAGTGAGCACTCTTCGTCAAATGGTCAACTATCACCCATATGGCATCATACCCTTTCGGGGTACGCGGCAGCTTCATAATAAAATCCATGGTGATGTGCTCCCACTTCCACTCCGGGATATCCAAAGGTTGGATCTTCACATACCGCTTCTGATGCTCGGCCTTCACTTATAGACAAGTAAGGCATTTACCCACATACTCCACCACGTTGCGCTTCATACCCAGCCACCAATAGTCTTTCTTTATATCTTGGTACATTTTCGTAACACCAGGATGATTAGAATACCGAGTCTTGTGAGCTTCATCCATAACCTTCACTCGTAGATCCCTAAAACGAGGAATCCACATCCTCTCGAATCGATTTCTAACACCAAGCATGTTTTCACCCAATTCTGCCACCAGACCTGCCATTCTTTCAGAGTTAAGATGATCTTCTTTCAATGCCACATCTTGGAACTCCTTGACTTGCTTCATCACATCAGAGGTCATGATCATCTGGTAAGCTTTTACCCGAATCGGCTCGGGTCTCTCTTTTAGACTAATGGCATCCGCCACCACGTTGGATTTGACCGGATGGTAATGGATCTCGCAGTCATAATCCTTTATAAGCTCCAACCACCGTCTCTATCTCATGTTCAGGTCCTTCTACTCAAAGAAGTACTTCAAGCTCTTGTGGTCAGTAAATATTGTGCACTTTGTCCTGTAAAGATAGTGCCTCCAAATCTTTAATGCAAAGACCATGACTGCAAGCTCCAAGTCATGAGTAGGATAATTGACCTTATGAACCTTCATTTATCAGGATGCATAGGCTATAACCTTCCTTTTTTACGTTAATACACACCCCAACCCGAAGTAGGAAGCATCAGAATAAACCACCAGGTCTTCACTTCCATCGGGTAATGACAAAACAGGAGCTTGAGTCAATCTCGCCTTCAATTCTTCAAACGCCTTCTCTTGAGCTTGACCCCATACAAACTTCACATCTTTCTGGGTCAACTTAGTAAGTGGAGAAGCAATCTTAGAGAAGTCTTGGATAATCTTCTGTAGTAGCCCGCCAAACCCAAGAAGCTATGAATCTCGGATGGCGTCTTGGGAGACTTCCATTGCATCACCGCCTCCACCATTGCCGGATCCACCATAATCCCGTCAGGATTCACCACATGACCCAAGAATTGAACCTCGCGCAACCAGAACACGCACTTGGAGAGCTTGGCATACAACTTCTCCATTCTCAACATCTCCAAAACTTCCTGAATATGACCGGCATGCTCAATCTCACTCTTCAAATAAATCAGAATATCATCAATAAACACAATCACTGATTTATCCAACATCGGCCGACACACTCGATTCATCTGATCCATAAAATCAGCTGGCGCATTGGTCAAGCCGAATGACATGACAAGAAACTCGTAATGACCATAACACATGTGAAAAGCTGTTTTGGGGATATCCTGCTCCTTCACTTTCAACCAATGGTAACCAGATCGAAGGTCTGTCCTCGAAAACCAATTGGCACCTTAAAGCTGATGAAACAAGTCATCAATTCTTGGTAAGGGGTATCGGTTCTTTATCGTCAACTTATTCAACGCACGGTAGTCAATGTACATCCTCATACTACCGTCTTTCTTCTTCAGAAACAGGATCTGAGCACCCCAAGAGGAGATGCTCGGTCTAATAAACCCCCTATCAAGCAGCTCATGCAATTGCTCCTTCAACTCTTTCATCTCTGTCGGAGCCAATCGGTATGGTTCCTTCGCAACAAGTTGGCCACCTGGTATCAAATCAATCTGAAACTCAATCTCTCGGTCAGGTGGCACTCCTGGTAATTCTTCGGGAAACACATCTGGAAAGTCACACACAACTGGGACACTGACTGTGGTGTTGGTGTTTCCACATCCTTCATGTAGGCCAAGTAGGCACTACATCCCCGCCTCATACACTTTCCCACCACCGCCATTGAGATTACTTTCGGAATCATAGTGACCCAATCACCATAAACCGTCACCATACTACCGTCAGGCGTTGTCAACTGAATTATCTTCTTGCGACACAATGTTTGCCTCGAAATCCGCTAACCAATCCATCCTAAGAACCAAATCGAAACCACCTAAGGCCATTACGAATGGTCTAACCGGAAATTTGTGACCTTCTAATTCCACGTCACAACCTTCTATGACCTCAGAACTCCTGGTAGACTTACCTATGGCAGTTTCTACATCAAAGGGTGCATCAACATTCCTACTACGAACATGTAGTTTAGCATAGAAAGCAACAGAAATAAAACTTTTACTAGCACTAGAATCGAATAACACAAAATCTAGAGTTTGGTTCACTTGAAACATACCAGACACAACATCAGGGTCCATCCTAGCCTCCTCCTGTGTCATAGTGAATGCCCTAAAGCTCACCCTTGGTCCTTCTCCTCCGGTCTTCTTCACCCAGAACCCTCAGCCCTCGGCTTCGTACAGTCTCTACTCATGTGGCCCTCCTCGCCACAATTAAAACATCGGACTGTACGATAGTCCCTTGCTATATGCCCCATCTTCCCACATTTGAAGCATGAGTTTGACCTTAGCCTAAATTCACCGGTATGCTCTCTACCACATTTGCCACACTTCTTCGATCCTGCACCAGATGTGACCACACGACGGTCATCCACTTGTGCCTTCTTATTACTAGTCGAGACACCACCTCGACCAAACCTTTTCCCACTCTAATTCTGGTCACCACCCCGTTTCCTGCTACCTTCGGTCACCACCACAGTCCTCTCATCATACCGTTTCCCTGCCAAATCCACCGCCGACCTAAACGTGCTCGGTCAAGTAGCGATCATGTGTCTGCGAATATCCGCCAGCAAGCCCTGAATATACCTCTTTATTTTGCGTGACAAAGTTGTAACTTGATTCGGCACCAGACGTCCCATCTCATTGAATTTGGTGGTATATTGTTGATGTGTCATCGTTTCCGCTTCCAGCTGCAGGAACTCTCTTTCCACCTTATCCATCTCTCGGTGAGGACAGAACTCCTCAATTACCAATTTCTGCAACTTTGACCACCTCATTCTCCCAATTGCCCGACTACCCTTGGCTTGGACTACATTGTCCCACCAACACAGAGCCGAGTGCACAAACGCGTGGGTACCAAACTTTACCTTCTGGTCCTCTCGGCAATCACTGATAAAAAGAACAACTTCCATTTCTCTCACCCATCGGTGAGCAGCAGCAACATTGCCATTACCATCAAAAGTAGGGGGCTTGCACCGTTGAAATGCCCCGTAGTTACAGCATCGTGCCGCCTCCGGCGTAGGCTCTTCTTCTTCCTCTTCGTCATCAGAGAAAACTGTTTCAATCTCGGGCTGTCTCCTTTCACCCGTAGGTCTACTCCATTCCTTTCTCTCCCCATCCCTAACAGTCTTTATCACCTCAATATCGTCTGCATGACCTGATGCACTTCCTACACAATCAACTCCTTCACTGAGGCTCTCTCATCACCACCCTCCGGATGAGGGGTCTCTGGTTCTTCATGAACCACCTTTTTGACTCTAGGTCTTCCACTCGTGACCCGTGGTTCTGCACCATGTCCACCACCACCACGTGAAGCTTTTGATGATCTACCACCGGCCATTCTCTAACTCGCACTGAAAGATTTAAACACTAACACGGTCATTCAAGAGAACAGCTTAGTTTATGTCAAGTATAGTAAGTCCCTAACTACAGTGGCCAGTTGTGATTAGCCACTTACTTTACTCTTCATACCCCAAGCATTACTTGTCCTGACTACATCAATATCTAAATCTACAATCATCACACAACCACACAACATGCACACGTAATACCGATTAACATTACAAAAATACCTGACGGCACACAATTACTCGGACTGGCATCCCTTCCCTTTCCCTCCCATTTTCAGTTTAAGTTTAGGTTTATTTTGTAAATTTACCCGTTTCGCTTAAACTTTAGCTCTGATACCAACTTGTAAGGCCCAATTTCCGAGATGCTTACAGCTGGCCAATCATCGCTCATAGAACACATAATTACATTAACATTCATAAAACATCGCAACGGAACAATAAAATAACTTTTTCATTATAAATGCTTTTGCAAATAATACAACATTCGTTACACAATTTCATTTGTTCGCATTACAATGAAAAATCATTAACAAAAGAATGCTATCCAAATGCCAAGTAGCTACCCCGCGCCATCCTCGGCAATGCTTACCTGCCAATTGGAAAATGCATAAAAAATCAGCGTTGCCGAGTGAATTCTAGTTTTAACATAAAACATACTTTACATTCATTAAAACCGTTCTTTACATTAACATGTGATCACACATCATACGTACACATAGATAATATCATTATTATCAGCATCATTCATTCATTAACTTCCATTCATTCATGCTTTTTTTACTTTCATTCATACGTTCATCATTACATCTTTTCAGTCCGTCAAAACCATGAAATTTACCCTTCCATCATGCATAAAGCTGGTACTGGGCCGAAGTCTATCATAGACCTTCCGTCATGGCGCACAACAGCCTGGCCAAAGTACCGAAGGTAAATTCAGGTGTACTATTGTCATGTGCTATTCCCACCGTCATGCATAAAGCTGATACTGGGCCGAAGTCTATCATAGACCTTCCGTCATGGCGTACAGCAGCTGGCCACAGTACCTAGGGTAAGCGACAAAGGTTCTATACAAATGGTCAATCATAAAGAAAGACCCCAGTGTGCATCCTTCTGCGGTAGCTAACCCGCACACCATTAAGCTAACACCTTTCATTAGGTGTGCACCTCCATTCGTTTGCTTGCAAGCCTTTCTTACGTTCATTCATCATATAATGCATGCATTCATTTATCATGTTCCTCTTTTCACTATCTTCCCCTTTACATTACATAATACTTTCATTTCATTCATTAACATTCAAAGTAAAGCCATGGGAAAATAATCATACATCACAAGGAACACAAACATAACAGTCAACATCATCATACAGGGCACCATGCAAACATACATACATCACACATACCATCATGCATAAGCACTAAACATACATCATAACATGCCATCATAACATCTAAGACCACAAAAGTCAGCTTACATGAACGCCCGGAAACATCCCAAGTCAAATCCTAAATCTCACTTCTTCCCATAAGGTCAAACAATCCTAAGTGTTCATCCGCATTTGTCTTAGTTCATCCGCATTTCCTTTCCTTCATCCGCATTTCTTTTACTTCATTCGCATTTCTTCTCATTCATCCGCATTTCTTTTCTTTCATCCGCATTTATTGTAATCCGTCCCCATTTCCCACTTCTCATCCATATTTTTCTTACTTAGTGATAAATGTTCATCCGCATTGACTTTCCATTGCTCATCCGCATTGACTTACTTAATAGTTAATGTTTATCCGCATTAACTGTTCATCCGCATTGACTTTCCATTACTCATCGGCATTGACTTACTTAATAGTTAATACTCATCCACATTAACTATTCATCAGCATTTACTCTCTATTACTCATCCGCATTGACTTACTTAATAGTTAATGTTCATCCACATTAACTGTTCATCCGCATTGACTTTCCTTTGCTCATCCGCATTACTTCTGCATACTTAGGCAGATTCTAAAACTTAAACGTATGAGCCCTAAACATCAGATTTCAGTTCCCAAACGCCATCTATCATGTTCTAAGCATAAAGCTTACATTCTAAGCCTTAGAAACACAACCATAACATCACAAACATGAACACAGTTCAAAATCACATCATCACATCATCATTCATGCATTCAACATATGGGTATAAAACTCAGTTTTATAAAAAAAATATACATTCATGCATTTTCATCCTCAAAATCAGTTAAAACATGTAAAAAGAGTGGTTCTAGAACTCACCTTTCCAGCTCTTGAGTATGACTTCTTCCAAACTCGTTTGCAATTGAGTTCAACCACCTAGAAACCCACTAAAAACATACCCGAACACATACAAATACACATAAGCATAAACCCGAGGATATGACCAGTCAAGAACATCATAAAACCATGAATTCTTACCTTGAATTCGAATTATTTCTTGTTCTTCCTTCAAAACCGAGAGTTTTCTGCTCTCTTTCCTTCTCTCTCTAAAAATAGCCGAGAATTTGTGTAGAGAGAGGGATGGGCGGTCATGCCACCTTTATCATCAACTTTTCAAAGATTTTGTCTGTTTTGTCACTTTTAACTCCTAGATTTGGGCTTTATTTCTTTTCCTTCTTTTTCTTCATTTTATTCTTTTTTCTTGACTTAAAAAAAATAATCAGGTGTTACGATAATCTAATGACCCTATAAAAATTAATAACCAATGCAAAACCATAAATTTGTTAGATGAATTAGAGACACAGAAGCTTTTTCTAGAAAAAATAGCAATATATATGTTAATATGTACGGTTTATTTTGAAAATAAGAAACATTTTAAAATAGTGTTTTTGATTTGAAAGTATGAGTTTAGTATTGTATAATATTATTCGTCACTTTTTAAGCTTCTTAATTAATTTAAACGAGTATATTCCTTAAGTTGTATTTCACAGCCAAGTCAATATGATACACGTTAAGCCTTTTTTATATTACTCATGGACAACATTACCAAACTATAAAGAATATTAAATTATTAACTATTTAAATCAGGTCAACTTCCATCGTGCTTACATCTATAGCATTTTCTAATTTCTTATGAATATTAACATGTAAATATTAGCTTAGAGTTATAATGTATTAACATCTGATTTTTATAATGTTGTGAGTATAATCTTTATATTATATGAAATTAATGTGAGTGCTTGTAAGTATAGTAAACAGAAAATTATATTGGTTATCTATAAATTTTAAAAAACATTTTTCCACCCTTATAATTGTTTAATATTTTTTAAATTGATTGTGAATGAATAAAAAATAAAATGTAATAATTAAAGTTATTAAAAGATTTGTTTAACTGAAAATAAAAGAAAAAGTAATGACTTTAGTGTAATTATAAAAATAAAAATAATAAATAAAATGTGAATACCAAATTCAATATTTTTGTCAAAACAAAGCCTAGCTTGATGTATGATTTTTTGTTATGTTTTATTTATTATTTTACTTTTTTATTGGTTAAATAAAATTACTTTTCAAATCAAGAGTACTAACTACTACGGTACTAACCTAAGTATTTTTTGAGGGTATTTCATCTTACTTTCTTTATACCAATTCTACCCTAAACTCTCAAAATCACTTTGGGCACTATCATAAATCTTAATTTATATTTTCAATTTTGTAGATCTAAGTGTAAATTATATATCGAAAACTAAATTAAAACTAATTTAACTAATACAAAACAATAAAACATTACATGATAATATGTATATATAATTACTTAAATATAGATATATATCTAGAAAACTAAAAATCTAGAAGTTATAAGACTATTGATACCGCTACTTTATTTTATGTTTCGTTCAACAATTATCTTCGACATCAATCCATGACATGGTCTTATGGATCCATAAACATCTTTAAATCCCAGTCCATATGATCCTCTCGGATAGTCTCTAGTCCATATGGATATTAAAATTGGTTGTTGCTCAATTATCGGTTGTTGCTCAATTATCAGTTGTTGCTCAAAGCTGAGTTGTTGTCTTTCTTGATTTGGCTACAACTACCACCTAAAGACTGTTTTGCTTGAAACAGAGCATTCACAATGTATCATTCATTTCCATTCTTATAATTAAACTAAAAGCCACTATTTTTTCTCTCTACTTTCTAATTAAATAATATTTTTCATACATTTTTCCTATTATTCAGTTAAAACCACTTTAAAAAATATTAACAAATTTACGAAGGTTGTATCGTGTTTCCTTAAATATGGGGAAACAAAATACAACCCTCCTAAATTTCTCATCTCTTTCATTCACAATTACTTACAACTATCCCATATAATATAAGATACTCACTTATATAAAAGTAAGAAATGGGCTATGAATACTCTCATTCATTGATTTTTTTGGAATCCACAAATAGTAAAAATTTGTATAGTTTTTGGTGTAAGAAATTAATATAGAGAATGAAATTTTTTGGTGAAGAGGACAAAAAAGGTTTGAGGAACTTATAGATTTTTAAATTTGAAATAGAAATTAATTTTTTTATTCAATGGTCATTTGAGTATATCCAAACTCTCAACAATCAAAATCCACACCTACATCATATTGTTGTTATCGGCTTTGTACAATTGCTTTGGCTATCCCTTTGGACACGGATTGGGGTTTGCTGTGATATAGCCATGCTACGGTAATACCTCCAAGCCCTACTTACTTAATGCGTAGCTTGAGCACCCTAATAGCAAAAACAAGTTTGACTTAATATATGAGATTTTGTAATCACACATTGAGATCCTATTTTCGAAACTTACTCCCTCCATTTTTTCTTCACGCCCACAACACCTACCACACACCTTGTTTCTTGTATTTTTTTTCTTTTAACAATTTATAATTTGTATTCCTTTTCCATTTTATAATTATATCACAATATTAAAATGTTTAATCTTTGTAAATTGTTTATATAATAATTATTATTATTAGAACAAAATATTAAACAATAATAATATTCATACTTATTAAAATATTCTTATATATTAACAACTGTTAAATTTTATAATTATAACATGTTTTATTTTTCATAATTCTCGTTCCACCGATTTTTAATAATGTTTTAATGTGATTTTATTTTCAAAACCTACTAATAAAACTAGAATGTTTAGTAACTAAAATGTCTCTTCTTATTAAATTAAAGATTAACATACTAGGGAAATTACTAAAATAGCCATTTGACCAAATCAAATTATTAAAATAACCTGTCAAATTTGAAGTTTATCAAATAACACAACCAATCGCAGTCCGCTACGTGCATCCCTAACGTGGCGAGGGATTACGGGAATCCCTCGACCTAAAAAGCGTACCGGTGAGGATCTCGCATAATCCCTCGCCCACGTGTACCCTTTCGCAAATGTGATACCAATTGACCGGGTGTGAGAATGATATTCTCAGTTAATGTAAATCAACTAGGATCGAAAATGATGATTCAGTCAGTGATTATATGGCGGAATCATACAAACACAGAACATTGAATGCTTGAAATACTCATAAATGCGCTTGTATTAATGTGGTGAAAAGTTACAATGCATGCTAGGGTTTTAGCAATAAATGGTAATAAGACACCTTCTAAAACATAAGACTAAACAAATACATAGATTGTCTAACATTAGTCGTTCCCAAAAGTGGGGTTTTCTTTTATTTATAGGCTGACAATATGCCTTTACAAAATGACTAAACTACCCATGTACTATAAACTAGTCTAAATACAAAAGTCTTTATCAGCATTTTTTTTGTTCATCTGCATTAACTAATGCGAATGAGTTGATCTTCATCAGTATTTCTTGTTTCTTCTATCGCATTGGTGTTTGGTTATCAGTGTTGAGAAATGCGGATGAACAAACACATAGCGAATTTGTTGATGAGCATCCGCATTAGTTAATGCGGATGTACAAATCCTTGTCAGCATTTGTTCGGTTGTCCGCATTTCTTAATGTGGAAGAACAAACACTTGTCAACATGTGTTATGTGGTCATCCGCATATACAAATGCGGATACCCTACACATGTCTTCTTTTGTTGGCCCATAAT
>BJCM01267042.1:0-19153 GCA_018326385.1 Flaveria bidentis | reverse complement strand
CTTAGTTAAACACATTCTTGAACCTTTAATGATTCAGAACATGTCTAACAACTGCAAGTCTATATAACATGTTCATATATGCGTGTATCATTACATAATATCAATATATATAACATTAAACAATCAACAAACATTCACAGAAGAGTTTTTCATTTCATAGATTCAACATTACATATGTGTTACAAGATGAAAGTGTATTACATTTAAGACCACTAGACTAGAACTAGGGACATCTGTACCAACAAAACAACATCATTTTGTTTAGGAATCCTGCGAGCACTGTATTGTCTTGTAATACCCTTTTCATCACAAAATGTATCAAGGATTTGGTTCTTGAAGTCAGTTCCTTGATCACATCATATGGATTTGACCTTGTGATCACATTGATTCTTAATCTTTAAGATGGAATTCTTCAAAATCTCAAGAGTCTCATCCTTACTTTTAAGAAAGAATACCCAAGTGAACCTTGTAAAGTCATCTGTGATCACTAAATAGTAAGAGGTCCTTCCAAGACTCATTACACTAGTGGGGCCAAAGATATCCATATGTAACAAGTGTAGGGGAGTAGTGATGGAGTTTATTTCCTATGGCTTGTGAGATGCATTCTATTTCTTCCCTTTTTGGCATGCAACACAATAATCATCACTTATAAACTCTTTCTTTGGCATTTCAGTTACCAAATCATTCTTAATTAGCTTATTCATGTTCTTAAAGATTACATGACATATTCTTTTATGCCAGAGTAAAGACTCATCACTATTTGCTTTAGACCAAAAGCTTGAAAGTTCTCCTAAGGGAGATGTTTCTTGCTAATCCATCTTGTACATGTTCTTTTTCCTTGGGGCTCCGAGCAAGATATGCTCATGAGGAATGAACACCCCGGGCATGAGAACAATCACTAATGCTCAGTAAAGAGCATGTTATGAATCTAATCACAAAATTGAGATACACTCAAAAGTTTGTATCCAAGCTCCTTGACAAAGTTTACCTTCTCAATGCCGAGCTTACCATTAATGACCTTGCCCCTTCCAGATATGTAACCACCTTCATCTCCTCCAAAAGCAACTAGCCCTCTATCAATTCTCTCAAAGTTTTGGAGTAGTGACCTATTACCTATCATGTGCCTTGAACAACCACTATCAATGATCCAGATATTCTTGTTTGTCTTGAGTTGTTCGTACACAAAAGAGTTGATTAGTTACATTTGGGAAACCAAGCCTTATTGGTCTTGGGTTCATCAAAAGGAAGTGAAGGTAATGTAATAGTAATAGATCCAATTGTCATATTTTGAGGATCCTTTGTTGTTGTTGATGGAGAACTTTCAGTCACTTTTTGTTTCTTTGTCTTCCACACCATCTTTGGAAGCTTAGACTTGACCTTCAATACTTCGGAAGTTTTATTAACTTCGGAAGTTTTGATGACTGGATCTTCGAAAGATCTTGCTATCACTGCAACAAGCTTCAGTGCTTCGGAAGTATTCCTTTCTTCTGTGACCAATTTTTCTTCCGAAGGCAATTTTCCACTTGCCTTTAACTTCATTTTGGAGCTTTCGAAGGAAACAAATTTTCCTTCTGAAGCTTGATTCTTTTTGGAACTCTTAGCAGTCACTTTCTTGATCATATGGAGAGTACTCCTTGGATTGTAGAGGCAATCCTTAGCAAGATGAGAGGTACTCCCACACATAACATAATATAATTTCTTCTTCCTAAGAGCCATATTTTATGAACAAGGCTAACATTGATCACTTTCCTTCTTGTCCTTCATCTTTGAAGATGTTGAGGTTGTTCCTCTAGGGTGAGAACTACCTTTGGATCTGGATGGTTCAGGCTGTGTAGTAGTGGTACACAGTTGACTAGCCTTCTTCTTATTACTATGATGATTTGAACATGAACCAGAACTCTTGGTACTAGAATTCAGGTTGATGTCTTCAGTCTTAACCACTTCAAACCCTGTATGGATAAAGACTTGTTTCTGCTTAGAGTTAAAAATGGTCTTGATCTCTTGAGCCTTCTTTGCTTTTCTTTTGCTCTTTCTGATCAAGTTCTTTCTCATATACTTGGTCATCACAGTTTTCTTACTCTCCTCAAAAGGATAGTGACCCTTCTTAGAATCCTCTTCTTCACTCTTCTTAGAGGCATTCTCCACTATCACTTCTTCATCCTCTTCAGTCAAGGGGTCTATGAGAGGAATCTCATCTTCACAAGTTCCACACCTAGGAGATCTTACAGACAAGATTATGTGTGGAGGAGCTATCTCACTAGATCCCAGTCCCTGCTTATTTTGATAACAAACTTTTGCATGCAAGAATGAGGATATAATGTTCTTGAAGGTCTCTTCTTCAAGAACACATTTTTTCTGCCTTGGCTTTGCTGATCACAAGCTCAGCTTAGCATTCAGTCAACTTGGTTATGAGATCTTTGATCTAAGTCCTGTAGTTGGTGTGCTCATGTTTATGAACTAAAATGGTTTTCTCTAAGTCCTCTATTTTTAGTTTATAGTCATTTTCAGATCTTTTGAAATCATATTTTAAGATATTCAAGGACTCAAGATCAGATCTCATCTCTAAGTTATATGACACGTATCTATTAACTTTAGTAATACATTCAGGTGTACGGAGATGTTCTAATAGCTCTGCTCATCATGATCAGCCATTAGTGCTTGGTTTGGAGATGCATCTTCCACCTGAAAGCTCTAGTCAAAGCCTTATTCTTCAACAACAACTGCAGCTTGCTACTTTGGCTTCTCATTCTAGGTGGCTTTCTCAGTGTAGGTGGTCTAGTATGTGTTGGCCACCATTCGTCCTTGGTGCCTTGTACTCCCTTGCAAAGTGTCCCATTTAGTTACAGTTGTAACACTTGACTTTGCTTTTATCTAGTCCAAACTTTCCACTTGCTGTATTGCTTGGAAACTTCCTTCATGTCCTCTGGTAAAACTTCTTGGCTATGTGAGTTTGAAAAGCCATCTGCTGGACTATTTCCATATACTCTAGATCATTTGGATGAATACAGTCTAGGTCTTCAAGGGTGAATAAAAAGCTTCTTGTGCTTTCATAAGAAGACACAAAGGCTTGTGAAGAGCTTGTCTCTTGGAATGGGATTCCTGAAGTATAGCTTTCTCTTGGTGTCTTCGGGAAGGTGATGAAAGGACCCATTTGTGATTTATCAGGGTAGCATATAAGATGATGTTGAGGTTCTTTGCTATCCCTTTCAGTCACGTGCAGGGCTAAACTCATTTGATTGTTGGAGTTACCAGATGAACCTTGCATGTTCATTTCCATCTTGTATCCACTGAGAATACCATACAACTCCGTTAGAGTAAGAGTCTTAAGGTTCTCAATCTTCTTAATAACAACACAGTAATGTGTCCATTGCCTAGGAAGAGAGGACATAAACTTTCTTACAATGTCCCTATTTTCAAGAGTCACTCCAACTTCCACTAGAGTGTCCATAATCTCAACATACCTGAAGTATTGTTGAGTCATTGTTTCACCTGTTTTAAAGGTGAAGTTTTAAATTGTTGCTTTAGGAGATCCTTCTTGTTCTCCTTAGCTTCAGTAGAACCCTTATACATTAGTTTCTATGCATCCCACAGTTGCTTAGATGTTTTGCATTTCTTGAAACCTCTATACACAGAGTTTGGAAAAGCAGTCTAAAGGGTTATCATGGCTTTCTGATCAATTTCTACTCTCTTTGTGTCTTCATTAGAGTAGTCAGCCACAGCCTTTGGAATCTTACCACCTCTAGTAGCAGCTGAAGAGGTGCTTGGTATGTAAGGTCCCGAGACAACAGATTCCCATATCCTGGAGTCTTGTGACTTGATGAAACCTTCCATTCTTTGGCACCAAGTGCATGCATGCGGGACAGACTGTTTGGATGTTTTGGGTTGCATCAACCTTATATGAAACCTTATAATATGCTTGTATGAGTCTTGTAAAACTTTGAGTTTAAAATTAATACATACAAGTACCTTGTAAATTATTTTATTGTGTTCTTTGTTACTTAGTATATTATTATCAACTCTTGAAAAAGATTTTGCTTCATCTAAAACTATGTGAAAAAGATTAAGTGAGTTTGAGAGAAACCAAGGGTTAAGTGACAATCATCGATCCTGTAATTAGTGTCAAAGCTTTTTAGGCTCTTGATTATGAGATCTTACCTTCCAAATCAACCTGTTTTTTCACTCCTCCTTTCACCACACTCAAAAATGGCCCTTAAGCAAAACTTTGAAGTTAAGATGGGGACGATGACTAAAGCACCTATCATCACCCCAAAAAAAATTAGATCATGGAGCCAACGCATAGAAGGCTTCATCAGGTATCAAGATGGAAAAATGTGGCAATCAATTGTCAATGGTCCTTACAAACCAAAGGTTGTTGCAACAGGTGGAAATGGTGCCATGATAGAAAAGGCCACTAAAGACTACTCTAATAAAGACCAGAAAAAGATGGACATTGATAGAAATTCTATGACTGTTCTTATGACTGCTATACCCAACTCCATTATGGTGGACTTGAGCACTACAGGTCAGCTAAAGAACTGTTTGATGCATTATCTCAAATGTATTCTAGCTCCAATGACTCAAAGAATGATTCGGTAAAGCAGCAGTTTGAGAACTTTACTTACATTGCTAGAGAGACCCTCAGCCAGCAATACTTCAGGTACACAGATCTTATCTTTTTCCATCAGTCTATGGGAATTGCCCTTGAATTGAGAGATCTCACTCGAAAATTCATGAGTGCACTCCCAAATGAGTGGACATTCTATTATGTCTCTATCAAGAGGACTAAACTCTATGGCATCCTTAATGGATTCCTTGTAGAGATGGATAGCAAGAGAGGCCATCGGATGAGCACACCTTCAAGCCTTCCTGCTAGCAACGCTTTAATGGTTGCTGAAGGCTCATGACCACCCCAACCTTAGCAGTACCTGACATATTCTCAACAACCATCCAACTCTTTAGGACCCTACATCACATTCCCTGAGACTCCAAGGTCTCAACAGGCTCAACAAAGTTCTTTTCAGGATAGTTGTGCCTTTGTCTCAGGTAGTGGGTACTCTAGTGATCATAAATTTTTCTTTGATGATCTAGAGTGCTTCAGTCCAGATTATGTGGAGCAAGTGGACATAGTCCAAAAAATGGCTTTGCTGACTTACCGAGCAAAAAAGTTCTTCAAAAGAACTGGAAGGCAGTTCCCTCAAAACCCAACTAGCAGCAAGTTTTGGATTCACAAAACAAAGGTTAAATCTTACATTTGTAACCAACTTGGTCACTTTTCAAGGGAATGTAAGGCTCCCAAGTCAAATCTGAGAACCTCACATGCCTCCTTACACCCCTCTACTCCTATAGCCACTAGGAAGTCGACTGAAATAGTAGCTGTAACTCAAGAGGTTGACTGGAGCTTCATGGTATAGGATGTGACTCCTACTCAAGTACTCATGGCCTGAACAGAGGATACCAAGGGACATCCATATGACAAGAACAATAATGTGTGGATTGTAGACAATGGATGCTCCAGGCACATGACAAGGAATAGATCTCTCCTTCAACAATTTTAACATTTTGATGGAGGTCCTGTTCAATTTGTAGGTGAGGCTGGAGGACACATTTCTAGCAAAGGAAGTGTATCCAATGACAAGTTAAAAGTTGACAAAGTACACTTTGTCAAAAAGCTTGAACACAACCTGTTAAGTGTTTCTCAATTCTATGATCAAAAGCATCAGATGCTTTTCACAGAACATGAGTGCATTATCCTCAGAACCGGGAGACCATTTCTTAGGAATTAATGCTTCTTAGATCTCCCAATAAAGGGGATATGTACAAGCTAGATATGAACAATGCTTCCCCACTGGGTGAAGTATCATGCTTTCTTTCCAAAACTGATGGTGATGAGTCAACACTATAGCATAAATGTATGTGTCATGTCAATTTTAAAACCATGAATAAATTGGTTAAAAATAACTTGGTACATGGTTCGCCTAAAAAGGAATTTTTCTACAAAGATAACTGTGTTGAATGCTAGAAAGGGAAGCAACACACAGCATCTCATAAATACAAAGTTGTTAACTCTATCACCACTCTATTATTGCACATGCATCTATTTGGTCCCATAAGTATAATGAGCATTGGAAGGAAATTATACTGCCTTGTGATCATTGAGGATTTTACAAGATTTACATGGGTCTTTTTTATAAGAACTAAGGATGAAATTGTTGAAACGTTAAAATCTTTTATTCTTAAAATTTGAAAATCAAATTGATCACAAGGTTAAGATAATTAGAAGTGATCAAGGGACTAAGTTTAAGAATAACGTTCTTGACTCATTATGTAACTCAATAGGGATTGCCAGACAATACAGTTCTCCCAGAACTCCTCAACAAAACAATGTTGCTAAGAGGAGGAACAGGACACTGATTGAGGCTGGTCGGACCATGTTAGCTGATTCAAAGTTGCCTCTAACATTTTAGGCAGAGGCAGTCAGCACTGCATGTTATGTGCAGAACACGGTTCTTGTAGTTAAGACATATGGAAAAACCGCCTTATGGGCTATAGAACAAGAGGGCACTGTTCATTGACTTTCTAAGGTCCTTTGGCAGCAGGTGTACCATACTTAACACAAAGGACAATTTGGCAAATTTGGTGAAAAGTCGGATGATGCCATCTTTGTTAGATATTCTTCCAAATCTATTGCTTATAGAGTTTATAACATCAAAAATCAACAATTTGAGGAATCATCTAACATTGTTGTCATTGAGCACACTCCTTGTGTTAGGGGGAATGACCCTGATCATACTTTTGACTTAGAATTGTTCCTAACTATTCTAAACCATCTTATGAGAATGTTTCAGTTGGAATAGGTACTCAAAGTGACTCTGATAATGATCAATTGTTTGAGTTACCCAAACCTTGTTCAAGTTCGAGTAACTGAAGATAAAGCTCCCATTATCTTAAGACCAAACAACATAACTATTTCAAGAGATAGTAGAGCTTCAACAAGTGGTGCAGCTAGTGAGCCTCAAAACTCATCCGATGACACTACACAACACCAAGCTGATGAAAGTAGCATCTTGAAAGAACAAGAAACTGTTAATGCTACTTCACAGCCAACAGATGATGATGGTGTTTCCCATTCATTCAATCAGTCCTCATTGAATAGTTTGAAACAACAGCTAGTCCAAGTGTTCAAGATTCTAAGCAAAATATGTCCTACCGGAATCTATCTTTGCAACTAGAGGTGATTCCCAAGCTCAGGATTCACAACACTCATCCAACTGAGAACATCATAAGAGAAGTCTCTAAAGGTATGAAAACATAGGGAAAAACTCATAATGGGAATGCCTGCCTGCATTCATGCTTTTTGTCTTAGATGGAACCCAAGAAAGTATAAGAAGCCTTAAAGGATATTAGTTGGGTTGAGTCAATACAAGAGGAATTTCTTCAATTCAAAAGACAAATGTTTGGAATCTATGTCCACTACTATCTGGTCAAAAGACACCAAATGGGTTTTCAGAAATAAGAGAAATGATAGAGGATTGATAATCAAGAACAAGGCAAGACTGGTAATTCAGGGATACACCTAAGAAGAATGAATTAATTACATTGATGTCTTTGCACCAGTTGCAAAACTTGAGACAGTGATGATCTTTCTTGCTTATGCTGCATCCAAGAATTTCACTGTCTACCATCTTTATATCAAGTGTGCCTTTCTATATGGGGATATAGATAGGGAAGTCTATGTGTGTCAACCTCTAGAATTTGAAGATCCACAGCACTCCAACTATGTGTGCAAGCTGGATAAAGACCTATTTGGGTTACACCAAGAATCTAGGTTGTGGAATGAGACTTTGTCTCAATTTTACTTGAAGAATGGCTACACTAGAGGCACTATTGAAAACTCTTTTTATAAAGAAGTCTGGGAAAGACATTTTGCTTATCCATGTCTATGTTGATGATATCATATTTGGATACTCAAATGACCAAATGTGTAGAGACTTTGAGAGTATCATGAAGAAAAAATTTGAGATGAGTTCCACGGGAAAAATGGACTTTTTCCTTTGAGAGTATCATGAAGGAAGTGTTTTTATCAATCAATCTAAGTATGTGTCTGATATCTTAGAAAGCTTTGATATGAAGGATTGCAAGCAAGCCAAGACACCCATACCCAGAAACCACAATCTTTGTCCTGATTCTGAGGGGAAGGATACTGATCATCATCAGAATAGGGCAATCCTTGGGTCTTTGATGTATCTCACTGCAAGTAGACCTGATATCATGTTTGCAACATGCCTTTGTGCAAGATATTAGGCTACTACAAAGGTGTCTCACCTAGTTGCTACCAAAAGAATCCTTTGATACCTCAAAGGAGCACCTAAACTAGGTCTATGGTATCTAAGAAACAACAATTTCAATCTCTATGGCTATTTAGATAGTGACTGCAACATCAACAAGAAATCCACATAAGGAGGATGTCAATTTCTTGGTGGAAGGATCATCTCATGGCAATGCAAAAATACAATTTTGTGTCTCTACATCTACTGTTGAAGTTGAATACGTTGCTCCTGCAAGTTGTTGGGCTCAGTTGTTGTGGATTCAGAACTAGATGCTAGACTACGGATTCAACTTCATGAGCACTCCTATTCACATTGACAACAATAGTGCTATCTCCATTACTAAAAAATTCAGTGAAGCACTCCAAGACAAAGTATATTGACATCAGGTATCATTTCATAAGAGATATTCATGGGAAAAATATAGCTAATCAAAGTTGATTCAAATGAACAATATGCTGATTTATTCACCAAAGCCTTTAATGAACAAAGATTTAACTATCAGCATGATAAACATTGATAAGTATAAATTCTTCTGAAGAGAATTTAACTCTCGAAAGATGTTTTACATATATTCCAAAGCAAAATTCCTCCAAGGAAAATCGTTTTTCTCAGAAGAATTGTTAGTCTCGGAAGAAGCGATTAATAACTTATCAGATCTACCTCCGAAGCTTATATATTCTCCATTCGGAAACCATTTTACTCTCGGAAGTAATAAATTACCTTTAGAATTTAAGTTGCCTTCAGAAGAAGGTTACCTTCAAAAATCTCTTATACTCGGAAGAAGACCTTATTGTGTAACATAAATCTTTGGGCCCCACAATTGTAGAAATATATTTTCTTAATGATGTCGGAATATTTTAAATAGATTTAACCTTACCGCCCTTGTCACATCATACCCCAAACCATCACTTCACCTTATCCATCCATCACTTTCACCCATTTAAATATCACAACTTACCCATTTTAATATTTTTACCGATTTCACTTTCCAAAGCTTTCTTTATCCCGAATTTACCCAAATCAAGCTCATTTCTCTGTTCTTTCTCAAATAGCGCTTATCCCCCAGCATAATCAAGTCGTATATCTTGGATTCATCCATGAATGCTGACTTCTTTGAAATCATCTCCTTTCTGACCCAATCGACTTTCTTCACAACCCTAACTATGAACCCCACCATGTATTCAAACCACATGGCTAGTTTTTGGGAGAATGCACAAATCATAACCCAGAATGAGGTAAGGGTTTTGAGGTCCAGCATTTGTGACTAGTAGTTGATTATATTCGAAGAACTCATTAGGGATTATCTTAAGCTTCATGATGATGGTTCACCAATGGAGTTCCCCAATACTGAGGTTGACAAAGCATATTCCTTAATGTGATATTAAGGTGATGTCAGCAGGTCCATTGTCTACAAATTTACTTCTCATACCAGTGGAAGTTCTTGCTGCACATTGTTCTTCACTGCTTGTCAAACAAGTTAGGTTATCTAGTTCACAGGTTGGTAAGAGGCATCCACTTTAACTACTCAAGATTTGTGCTAACCAATTTGCTGGGCAACCTTCAAAGGGAGACATTCTACATATATCTTAGGTTCATCCAACACCTTATCAACTGTGAGTTGGACCAGAGCATGCTTGTCTATGCAGCTGCTCTGCCAGTCCCTCCCATGAGACCGGCCATCTTCAAGATTCTGAAGAGGATGTCCACCAACTTCACCGAAAGAAACACTCCACTTCTTCCAGGTATGATTGGGCGCATAGCTCCTGGTGACATCCTTGTTTACCATATAGGTGATGAACCCACACCAGCAACAACCCTTACATGGCCAAGTCTACCTTCTCACCCCATCAAATACACATATTAGAGACGCCCTAAATGAACCCTTGTTCTATCTACTCTCGTTGAACAAGCCCCTCTTGTTCAATCCAAAAAGACTAGAGTAGAAACATGGGATCCCACTCAATCTGAGGTCTCACCTTTCTTTACCATTGACCTTGATAAGGGATTTGAATTTCCTCATCTCAATCCCCTGAGCCCTAAACCTAATCTGAAAGCCCTCAGGCTGAGTCTCTATACTCCCCTAAGTAGCCAAAAAGGGACAACCCCACCAAAGGCTCAATGCCAATAGACATTGACCAAACTCCCAGGTCATTAGGTATAACTTCCATATCCTGTACCGACTATACTGATAAGAAACGATGAGGAGATTATGTCTCTTCATGGCAAAGAAGATGATCCACAACAACCTGTTAAGGATCAACAAAGCCTAGAGGGACCTCTTATCTCTAGCCCTAATCAGCTAAACCAAACTAAGGTGAGTCTCATTGATGTGGAGGGGACTCATGTAGATTCAGCTGCTATTACTGAAGGAGCCTCATTGGATCCTCAGGGAAGTGGTAACATTTCTAAGTTTGAATCTATGACATTCGTGCCCTTTGATGCCTCTGAAAGATACATCATTAGGAAAGAAAAACAAGGGTGCCAAGAAACTACGTTTGGTGGTGAGGTTGAATATACTAGGTATATTACCTCATCTCCCTGAGATTCTTCAAAAGAAGATGAGGGAAGTCTGAAACTCACCATTCAAGACCTACTTTCTAAAGTCTCAAACCTTGAATCTAAGGTTAGGACTATAGAGGATAGGTCCGCCACTCAACAACTTGAGATTGAAAATCTCAAGGCTCAACTAGATAAGAAACAGATTGAGAGATTCGTTAGGAAGTACCAATTTAGGTATCACTGACCTCTTCCTCTAGCTCATCTAGCTCTCAAGATGATGTTACCAAAAAGGGGGAGAGTGTTCAAAGGAAAACACAAGTGAAACCACAGAGCCATGCTTTAACATCCCTAACTTTAAGATACCATGCTTATCAAGTAATAGTTTTTCTTGAGCCTCCTCCAATTCTTCTCCAAATGGATCAAAGTATGCTTCAAGACCTGAGCAGGTTCTTTTTTGATTTCCTCCTTGGATCTTCTACTGAACAGCCAAGCCCTGATGTTGTTGTGGCATACTTTGGAGCTAAAGAATTTCAGAGATTGAATGCACCTTCTACCACTGTTCAAGAAGTTAGTCAACCTAAGGTCTACATGGAACCTAAAATTAATTTCGAAGGGGAAATGGAAACTGATAGCCCAACAACTAAAACAGTTGGGATAGAGAGTGTATTGCCATAGACTTCCGAGTTGATGTCAAAGCCTCAGAAGAACCATTTCAATCTTTCGAATTTGAGATGGAAGTTGCGGAAGGGCTATTTTCCCTATCCAAGGATCTGGTTATCACAGACACAATCCTAGAACTAGCATCTAAGGTAAACAGTGAGGATTTTCCAACCGACCTCTCACTAAAACAACATCACTACAACAAGCTCCAACCACCATCTCTCAACCTGAAACTTCCATCCAAGAACCCCCAATGTCTAGAACTTCCGAAGATGTCAAAGGAAAGAGGAAGATGACTGAGGAAGAGCTTCAGGAGGAAGCAAGGTTAGAATAGCTTAAGAGAAAAGGTAGACTCCTAACTGGGAAGTTGTTAGCTACATGTAGCAAAGCAGCTGCAGCTAACCAGGAGGCTATCAACAATCGAAAAAGGATGGAAATCTTTGACAGGCTTGTCATGCTTAGAGCTATCAGTCAAGAAGTGCTTCTACTATAAAGGAGCTAATTGAGTTTGAGAAAGCAACCCTGCTACAAACTGAACAAAAAGAAGAGGCAACAAGATTGGCCTTAGAACAAGGGAGGGAGAAAAAGGAAAAAGAGGCTAACTTGCAGCTAAGGAGGGAAAAGATAACTTTCCTAATCTCTAGGGGTTTCTCTCCAAAAGAATTGTCGCCACATAATAATGATACGATCTTATAGCTCTTCAACAAAGAGCAAGATCAAATGGAGAAGGAGAGAAAGAAAGTTGTAAATTAGAAACTAGGGGTGAAGAAGAAAAAGGAAGAAGAAGCAGGACTCGGTGCTGTTAGGAAGATAGGTGATAAGGCCAGGATGAAGGACTATCTCCGGGCTCATGGCTTCTCTGGAAGGTAGGTGGTTCCCATGTCTGAGAAGACCTTGCAACAACATGTTAGTGACATCAAGGATGATATTCGCTCAGGGAAGAGGAAAGAGAAGCATTGAAAGGGATAGGGATGATCTTCAAACCAAAACCTCAATTCCAATCACAACCTGAACTAACCCCTTTCCCATTTCCCATTAAACTGAACCTACCTTTGAACCATACACCCCTGAACCTACACCATCTTCCATACCTGCACTATCACCACAACCATCTCTACTACCCATCCTTAAACCAAAACACTTCCCAGAACTCAAACACTAGTGCCTACCTAACAACCACTAAAACCATCCCCTTAGCCTTCCAAACATCTCTCCTTAGAGGAGTTTAAGGAGATCAAGATGAATATCATCATGTTTATAACTTTGAGCGACATCTCATGTGAGGAGGAGTATGTCAAGTTGACTTATGTTGATGGCTCCTCATGTTCCCTCATAAGAGATCAATTACTTGATCTGCCTATAGGAACACTAGACCAAGCCGCCAAACTCCTTGGCCTCAACTCTGGTTCCCTAAATGATGAAGAGAAGAAGTAAGAAGAAGACTGGTGTCTCGACTAGATTCCAAGAAAGGGGATAGAGTGCCAAGTAATCCCCTGTTGCCAAGAAAGAAGATCATCTAGTGGAGGTTTGAAGACTCTTCTTATAATTTTGTTTTTAAAAGAGAGAATGGCAAGATAATAGGCTCAATGCCTCATCTCTGTTACACATAAGGATATTTGACATTGCTGAGTTAGTAGATAAGCCATTCTTCAACCCCTCTAACTCCGAGATAGCTACACATATACGGAATCATCCCAGCAGCCTTTATCTGGCCGAGATAACTGCAAGGACCAAGGCTAAAGATGAGATGAAACTAATAGAGAAGGAGGAAAGAAAATGATCAGAAACCAAGGCAAAGCCTTTCTTCAAATGGTTGAAGGTTCCAACCATGAATCTATATTTGGATAGGAGTATGACTATAACTCCCGTCAACTAACTCTCTTTAAGGGGCGTAACAAAGGGTGCATGTTATTCATAGTGACAAACTAGATTTCCTGTCCACTAATGACTTGTACAAACTTCTCAGCACAACTTCAAGGAAGAAGAAAGAAATAGTAAGCATATTTTGTCCATAGTGCTGAAGGTTTTAAGAAGCAGGAATAAGTGAGGTCTTGGTAGTATTAGCCTAGGGGGAATTTGTTGGATCTAGAAAGGCTGGTGCAAGCAAAACCAAACACTTAGAGAATTTTGGTGAAACTAATAAAGGACTTCCGAAGCTAAGTGTGGAACTTTTGAAGGCAAATGGAGTTCTTCCGATTTAACGCCCAGATTAAAGTAGAAACACGCCAATTAATAATAATGGGTTTAACCGGGATTATTTAGAGAAAATAAGCGAGTAATAGAGTATGGACCGAGTAGACCTCACCGGATATGTGTTTGACAAGTAAGGTCCCGGGAACGCTCGGTATATATAAACGGATCAGCTTGAGCAGCTCTCATTTGCAACGCAACACCCCAAATTCTAGAGAGAGAGTGTAGAGAGAGAAAGTGGAGAAAATTGAAGATTTAAGGCTCGGTTGATCACGAGATTGAAGATCGGTGTTTGTGGGCATCCAAACAACAAGAAAACACCAAGAATCCAGGTAAGAAACATCATTTAATCTCTCATTTTGATGTAAACTCGGATTCTAGGGCTTGGGTTTTTGAAAGTGGCAAAGATTCGCCCAAAACTCATGTTTTTGTGTACAAAAACATGTGAAAAGCTTAGATATAGCTTCATGGATGATAAATCAAGGTTTTGGGTGTAAAATATTGAAGTTTTGGGTCAAAAATGGGTTGTTCGTAATTTTCAACCCTTTCTGTGAAACTGGGTGCTCATCTAGCGAAATTATGTATACATCCAGCGGAACTATGGGTCTTCCTGCAAAACTATAGTTTCGTAGGTAGTTTCACAGACATGGTTTTCCAACGAAAGTTCGATGAAACTGGCAGCGAAATGCCAGCGAAACTGCTGGCGAAACTAGCAGCGAAGCTGCTAGCAAAACTAGCAGAAAAACTGCTGATCATGCAGCAAAATTAAGCGGAAATTAACTCCTTTGAGTGTTAACTTATCTGCAGGTTGTGTAATGCAACCCTTTCTTTGAAAGCTCGATTGAGAAGCAACTCATCGAGTCCAGGTGAGTGCTAGATCCCCTATTTTGAAGGTTTTGAACTAGTTTGGGGCTGGAAATGCATAATAAATATACGTTTTAAACAATCAAGATTTTAAGAGGTTTAAACGGGAAGATCAATTTTTCTATAAGGAAATGTACTATATAAAAGTGTTAAAAAAAATTTCACGCTGACCTGGCCCTAGCCAGGGGCATTGCCCCTTGGACCCCACTAGGGGCTGCTGCCTCTAGGACCCCATTGTCAGGGGCTACCGCCCCCGAACCCCCGCGGAGTGTCGGTTAGGTTTTATGATGACTTATGCTTGTTTTGCATATGTTTATGTATGGGAATGGTTGATGCATGATGTTATGATGGTGTGTGATGGGGTTTGTGATGTTTATGTGATGCTATATATGAATGTGTTATGTTGACCTTATGTTCATATTATGTACTATTTCGTGACTTACGTGTTATGATTATGAAATGAATGGAAAGTATTATGTAATGTAAAGCGGAAGTTAATGATAATGTTAAGTGGAATGTAAAGAAAGATGAATGCATGCATTAATGAACGAACGAATGTAAGAAAAGTCTTGAATGTATGGAGGTTCACATCCAATGAAGGGTGTTAGCTCTACTGTATGTGGGTTAGCTACCCCAGAACGATGCACACTAGGGTCTAATCCGTGTGATTGACCATACGTATGGGATCTTTGCCGCTTACCCCGGTACTTTGGTCAGGCCACCGAGCATAATGTATGGGAGTCTATTTAAAGACTTCGGCCAAGTACCCGCTTTATGCATGACGGTGGGGTGAAACACATGGCATTGGTTCGAATGAAAGTAAAGATTAATGATGTATGTATGAAATGAACAATATGAATGAAAAGGAATGATGATGATAATGAATGATAATGAGTAACGTGCGATCAACGATGATGAAGATAATAATAAGATTATCTATTTGTACGTATGATGTATGAACACACATAGAAGTAAAGAACAGTTTTAAATGGAAAGTAAAGTATTTTAATTACAAAATTAGAACTCACTCAGCAACGCTGAATTTTATGTGTTTCCTGTTGGCAGGTAAAGTTGTTGAGGATGGCACGGGGCGGTTACTTGGCTCTTTTTGGATGTCATTCTTTTGTTTAATGTTTTTTCATTGTAATACGAACAAACGATGTTTTGTAACGAATGTTGTATTGATCTGCAAAAGCATTTATAATGAAATGGAAATGTTGTTTTTAATGTTTCCTCTATAACATTTTATTTAAGTTAATGTAAATTATATGTTTTATGTGCGATGATTGACCAGCTGTGAGCATCGCGGGAACGGGGCCTTAAATCCGAAGGCAAGCGCAAGATCAACTTCCGAAGGAAAACTCCAACTTCCGAAGACAATGTCTTCTCTTCTGAAGTTCAACACTTAAAAGAATCCAAAGACAATGACTTTCGAAGTAGAAGTCCCCATGCCTCCAAAGAAGCAGTCTCTTTCGAAGTATAAGTAGTCTCAGAAGAAAAGAAATAGGGTTCTGCCTAATTTAAAAATTATAATTAATACACCCGATTCAACCTATACCTTCATTTGTTTGTGCCCCGTACTCATCTACTTGTCTTTGATAGGTCAAGTTGAGGCATTAACCTCGTAAGACGCTAGCCTCGTAAAACGTTCTCTATCGCTTACAGAAACCTAACGAATGGGTGTAAGAATTGCTTCTAATGTGACAAAAGTATTGATTCCAATGGGATAGAATGTAGAACCCATAACTTCATCTACTTGTCTCTATATGACATTATTTAGCGGATTTTTTAATTGCTTTTCTTTTGACACCATCGTCCAAAAAATAATAATTGCTTCATCATTCTAAACCAGAATGATTAATAATTTTTATGATTAGATAAAACTCGTGAACATGGGTTGGCTCGTTCGATGCAAGTCCGATCAGCAATTTAATAATTACACCGGCCACACCATCAATCATTACAATTATGTGTATGAATAAATGAAGTCTACAAAGTGGGTTTTTAATGCGAATCGTACCAGATATATTAAATACCAGATATATTAAACATGACACTTGTATTTTTGGGCATGAAACATATGTGCCCGTATTACAAGTGTTATACCCAATGATGTAATGGTAGACTCCCATTTTAATCGAATTTGTAATGCGTTTTACACTTCTTTGTAATGGTTCAAACACACCTTGCAACTACTTTAAACACATCATTATACAAGATAATGTATAATCTATTAATGGAACAAATTCAAAATATACAACAATACTATACTCAAATTAAAAATAATTAATTTTTTTTATTTTATTGTATAATTTTATAAAGTGATAATATAGTCTGCAAGGTTGTAACGAGTTAGCCACACTATGTGTCAAACTTATTACAAGTGTTAATCAAACCTTAAAAGTTAAATGCGCCGTTATATTAGTTTGACGAACCCAAAAGTATACGTCAAACCCCGTAACAACAGAACCGAACCTACAAATGTCTAATGCAACGAGCATACATGTGTATTTCAGTTGAGTTATAATAGAAATATAATTTAGTAAGAGCTAAAACATAACAAATTGGTCAAGGAAGTCAAACTCACTAATCAAAATGCACTGAAATAGATTACAAAATCAGCTAGTTTAATAAAAATGATATATTTAAAAGATTAATGAAAGTGATTAAATTTAATTTTATTGAGCATACCCATAACCGGAAAGACCAGCTTGAATAAAAAGTTGTACCTTAACTACAAAGGAAGGAAAGTATAATTCGACCATAATAAGCTATAATTTGATAATATAGTAACTTTTAAAAAGAAGATTGTGTATTCAAATTCCGCATATGCAATTTTAATGAATTGAATTGTAAATTAGGTGTTTTCGGGGGATACAAAATTGATAATAAGTGGTTAATAAATAACTCTTGCTCGTCTTCTATATTAACAAAACTCATTAAGTATTATCGTAATTTCATAGTTCTTTTCTCGTATTAGTTATTTTTTTAAGGCTCAAATTATTTTTATTCGTTCAAAATGATCCACATGTTTTTAGTTGCTATGACTACGTGTTATGTGTGAACAAAAAGACAATCTTATTGGCATCATGTAAGTAGTGGGTGTGGACACACTCACAGACACTAAACACGTATTATGATGTTTTATTGAATGTTAGAATCTATATCTATATATCTATAGTATCTTATTAAATAAAGTTTCTTTTAATACTTATCATTTTATTTACTCACTTTCTTGTCACTTATCTTTTTTGCGGACATTCACATATTAATTTAGCCTTCAAAATGGTATTATAATAATTTAAATACTCATTCAAATTTCTCTCTATTATTATAAATAAAATTTATTAATTGTTATATTTCTCTCTATTATCTACATTTTTAAAATAAATCTATCCTTTTTAAAAATAGATTTTATTAAGGAAATTATAAATCACATATTTTAATTAAAATCTAAACACTAAAAAAATATATAATATGATATTTTCTAAAACACTAAACCTTGTTTAGATAAAATATTTTAAGTCGTTTTGTTTTTAAAAAAAATATAAAAAGATGAATTTTTAAATATAATATTATGAAAACAATCAGAATAATTACATATCAAACTATTTAGAAAATAAGAATTTAAAAATATAATTTTATATAAAAATTAAAACAAATGTTTAAAAAAGAAAAACTATTTAGATAAGAGAGATAAAAAATAATATAATTGATTTATTTCATTAAATATTATGTATATATAATTTTATTTATATTTTATATTAAAAAAATTTACTGTAATTTTTTGTGTTTATTACTAGTATAATCCGTTTAATGAATGCATTTTTAGTCTATCTATTGATTTATAAAAAAACTAAAATAAACTTGAAACAATTATAAGGCTTATCATATTAAGTTTCTCATTTTCCTATATAATTAATAATAATACTGAATACTAATAATACTATTTGTACCATTTTCAAATTAAAAAATGTATGATATAAAAACTAAAAAAACTATATTTTATTTAAAACACACTTTTAAAACCAAATTATTTTTCTTAAAATAAAATATTTGAAAATCACAATTTTTTTATAAAACAAAAGTTTAAGAAAAATACTTTATGTTTGTTTATTTAAATTAGCTATTTATATATAATTATAACCATACTTATAATTATATAATGCATAAATTCTTATTATTAATTATTTAATATATTATTTATTCAATACGTTTAATACACGGGATTAACCTATTTAACTATAAAAAAGATGATTGATGCATGAAAATAAAGAAAAAACAATCAAAAATTGATTCCATTGGCCCCATGCTTGTGACCACGCTATCTATGAAATTCTTGCACCTGCCACTCACAACACCATAAGACGTATCCGAACAAGGTTGAGTGACCGGTCAAATTTAATACCTTTAATTGTATGCACAAATACATACATGACAAAATACTAAAAAAATTGCATCCAAAATATATATGTTGGACCCTGAAATAATCATACATGTCAATTCAACTGGAGAGTTGATGGTTGGTTTGCTGGAAACTCCCTAAGTCCAAGAATTAATACGGATGAAGAATCTGCCAAGAAGAACCAAGTATTAACTAACCGCATTTGTAA
>BJCM01267041.1:1025-11444 GCA_018326385.1 Flaveria bidentis | reverse complement strand
AGAAAATTCTCAAAATCACTATCCGAATCCGAAATTTCGGATATCGAAATTTCGGATTTTCGGATATTTTGGATTCGGATATTTTTTTAACACCCCTAAATATTTCGGATTCGGATTCGAAAAAATTTGCATAAATTTACCATCAAAATTACCATTGGTTGAGACAGATCTAACAAATATAATTGTAAAATATTTATTATCACCAATGCACTTTTTAAGGCCTGATAAAAACCATGCCCAAGAATTTTCACTCTTGATTTTCTCAACACTGTACGCAATTAGTAGAATCTAATATGTACCTACTGTTTAATGATGCCTAAAACTTTCCCTTTAGATATAATCACTATCAAAAGTTTTTAAAGTTGCATAAAACTTTAAATTAAAAAAAATAAAAAATAGTTAGTATTATGAAAATATAATTAAAAAATTAATAAAAGCTACTCACTACACCGATCGGGACAAAAAACATTTCAAAACATCATGTTTCATTTATCATAACATGAGCGACCGTACTTGGGTTTGCCTTTCTCAAGGTATAACTATAAATAGTAAAATATGATTATGATTCCTCTTAAGATCTTTTTATAAATTGAAGCACGCAAACCTTACCTCACCAAGCTTAAGCTTAGGATATGTTAACTTTGAATATCTCTTTAATACATTGATAATTTTTTTATTGCAGGACCGTTTAGAAGGGTAGGTCACTTACAACACAAAATGAGGAGAGATTTTATAGAACACCTAATGTAATATCCGTTTATTTTTAAACTATAAACCCAAACCCAAACCTATTTGAATCAATCTTGTAAATCAAATTCATTATTTAGTCATTTTATTTATTTATATGTTCCAAAAACAATAAATCTGTCACTTAATCAATTTAACTTAAATTCTATAATTTATAAAATAAATTTTATAAATGTTAAAAGGTTATTAATTTCTATAAGATTTTAATATATTCAACTAAAATAAATAATCCAATCACAAGTTCTTGTGAGATTTATAAAGTCTATAAAGATTTAATAAAAAAAGTTGTTTAATTAAATTTAGAGTTTAAATTGTAATTATTATTTTATTTATTTAATCTATTTTATTTTATATTTATTTTAAATTTTAATCATAATCCCCTTTTGAAATACTTGTAACTCACCATTAATACCATTCATAGCCTCCTCCTAACCTCAACTATAAAAACAAGCTTTAAGCCTCACTTTTCATTTATTCATTCTCTAAAAATCTCACACACAAATCTTTCATTATCCTTTGGTTATGATCAATTTCAAAAATTTTCTTTTACAAGTTGTTTTAATAATTTCCTAATATTAAGGTAATCTTATATTGCATATATATTATGCATTTCTATATTCTTTCAATCATCCTAACTTCCAATTGTTTTCATGTTCTTACTTTTATTTTTTTTTCTACCAAATCTTTTTTAATTTAATCATTATAGTTTGATCATTAACCTTCTAACATTCACTAACCTTATAACAATCACTAATATTCCTAAATCAAGTTAACAACATACTAACAAATACAAAGAATCTTGTTTGCATATGGACGGCTATCCCACCGCATTCGGTTATTCCACAAGATTATTTCTCTAAATTATGGCTATGCAAAACACTTGGAATATTTTTTAAATAACTCAAATGAAGTCTTATACTATAGCAAATTTTAAAATACACATAAGTGCCTTACTACATATTTGGTAGAATATAGTATGACTTAAACTAACCATAACTATATCATAACAAACTAAATTTAAGTAAACTCAGACTCTAATATTAATTTCATCGAATAAAATTTTCAATGACAGTTTATACATCTTCAACCTCAATTAGACGACTCAACAATAGCCTTCACAAGACAAGTGCGCATTTCAGCACCTTCTGTCTTCTGCTGCTTTTTTGACCTATTTACGGATCTTTTCATAAACATGTTTCTAAACAAAAGTTGTCAGGGAGACTTTGAACTAGTCAAATGTAAAATTTATAATTTTATGAAACCGCTTGCTATTTTAAAAAACTTGTTCAAAAACGTATCAAACATTTTGTCCAAAATCTAAAATTGGTACAATAATCGTTTTTCAATCTAGCTTTCGCTTATTGGCATTCCTAAGTGCCCTAACTTTTTGTAATGAATTTCGACCTCAAGTTATTATTTCTTTTTATTATTTAGGACATCACCTTTGACTGTTGAACATCCAAGCTTTCTTATGTACACTACAACCATCATTATACCATGTGAGTTCTCCATGCCTCCTTTTAATTTATTTCACACTTTTTGGAATGAAACATGTTAACTTTATAAACTTACACTTGTAAACATCTTGATACTTGTAAATGCACATGCAATTCATCTTTACCTTTTTTTCATGGTTATTGATATTATTGTGAGTGTTATATGAGATACATAATATGTTAACAATCATTAACTATTGCTAGCATGGAGACGTCATAGATCTATGGGCTTGACAAGCCTATTTGGTGCTAAAGCCGATACATTGTCGGCTCCTGATGACGTATGATTTGTTCATAGTGGGAACCAAGTACACTTAGCTAATCGTTATAAACTTGTAATCTTAATCTTCGTCAAGGTTTGATTGTAGCTATATGTGTTCTATAAACTTGCATAATTTATAACCATTGACATAAATTGCTACTTGTAAATCTTTCTATATTTATATGTATGCCTAACCCATGGAAACTCACCAAATTTTATAGTTGACCTCTTATTTTGAACATGTTTGAGGATTGCTACTTAAGGAATTATTCTTGCTCATATAGGACTTGGACTTAGTTTAACTAAATATCTTATGTTATTGTTTAAGTCTTTGTTGTATTGTAATGACTTAATTGTCTAATATTATTCAATGAAAAATGGCATTTAATATTATTTCAACTTATTTAAATCTATGAGCTATGAACAATCATTTCACATTCGTTTGCCCCGATGATTCCACCATCGGTCGGGGTGTGACACCTAACCAATCAAATAGGGAACCGGTAACACACTGGATTGATATATAAAACACAAGCAAAATATGAGATAGAACCGAGAACAAACAACACAAGTATATAGTTTTCAAGAATGTTATATATTGTTCTTAAGTTTTTTTACAAGTGTTAAAGCATAAAAAAGTTACAAGGACCTGAGATACTTTATACTATATTTTACAGCCAAACATACTTAGAATGCCACCTGGAAACATTTGAACCAAAAAACAAAATCAAATATAGAGTCAAAAGACAGATTGCCTTTTGACTAGTGACTATGACATGTCATAACTCACATCCTAATATATTACAAAAAGGATAAAAGTATATAAAGTAGAAAATAACAAACTCAAGACCTCAATGTACAAATACCAAAAGCATGGAACTTTTCACCAACTCATGTAAGTTGGTGACTGAACAGAGTTGCAGTGGAAAATGGTTTAGCTTTATAGTAAAGTACATCAGATAAAGCTTGTGTTCAAAATTTTTCAAAAGAAATCTGTCTCCACTTCTTGATTTGGAAGACTTTGTCTTTCAAGCTTCGAAAAACTTTATTTTTGGCTTCGGAAGATGTTGGTATTGGCTTCAGAATATTTTACACTTAGAATATTTCTACTACATGGTGTAAGACTTCCGAAGCATCTCTACTCTGTACTTTAGTGCATGCATGCAGGAAAGACTTTGAATGTTTTAGGTGCATTAGATTTACATAAAACCTTACAAACTCCCCCTAGGCTGATGCTGCCAAAACATTTGAAGACCTTAGATGTTGACGGTCCTTATTATGATAATGACCCCATACCTTTCTTCATCAGATGGTCAGGATCACTCAGACTCTCATAGTATCTTCTCATCTTAAAGAGATCATGCAAAGGTGGATTGAACATGTTCTGCCATGTGTAGATATCTTCAATACCTTGATCTCTGATTACATGCTATCTTTTTGGATTAGTAGAGTAAGTCCAGGACAAGATGGGTCTTCATGATGCAAAGGGAACTACTTGAATGGGAGTTGTTTGAGCTTTCTCTTGTTGCATTTCCTCAGGATGTTCTGACTCATCTTGAGGTCCGAAGGTGGATGAAGTTGTCTTCTTCTTCTTTGACTTGGGTTTAGAGGCCATCATTTTCCTCCTTTTTGAACTCTTCAACTAAGAAAACTAGTCTGCAACACCTTGTTGTTTTGTCTTGTCTTCTCAATTGGGTCTATCTCCCTCATAGGTTTAGTTGGATCAAAAGATGAAGCTTGCTGAGACTCAGCAGGAGGTTCAAGTTGTGTTGTCTCAAAAGGTTCAACCTTAACCTCCACTTCTTAAGAGGTTTGACTTGGTCGGGAGTGTAAATCAATGAGCTCTTCTATTTTAATCTTTTACTTGATCACCTTTATGTGCTTATCCATGGTGGATAGAGACATTGGGCCAAGTCTCCTTCTGGAAAATCCATACAACTTCATAAAGCTCATCATCCTCTGTTTATCAGTAGACTTCTTTTGACTCTTTTGGATGATAACTCTTGTTTTGGCTGCTTCTTCCCTTATTTTCCTCTTTGTAGCCTTTTGCTCTTTAAGTACTTGAAGTTCAAGTTGTTTAAGGTACTCAAACTCAATATACTTAAAGGACAAGGGAAGAAGTGCAACTACCTGGTAGAGACCTGTGGCGCAAGTAGTTGATCATTATTGCCTATCAGTTTATTTATCTACCCGAGGTTCTTGTCTTGCCATAGTCACTTGCTGAGGGATTTCTTGAACTCGGGTGAGAGTAGGAACATATTTGTAGAGTCTTTTCTGTCTATTATCTTTTTTGATTTGGAGGAGCAACCTTGCATCCTCTACTTTCTTCATCTCTCTTGATATTTCCATGTTTGCCAGTTCATTTAATTCCTCTAAGGGGAGAGGGATGATTTGATCAATATCATAGTTCCTAGTCTGTAAGTAATTAATCCTGACTATCCTTAACTTATCATTTTGAGTATTTGGTTTGGGGGCAGCCCTGATTGCAGCTTGCATGAAGCCTGAAGACCTAATAGAACTATCTCCCCTTAGTTAGCTTCCTCTTCCTCTCTCTCTCTCTATCCTCCTCCTTAATCTCCTCAGGAGTTATTTTTGTTTTTCCTTTGTCACTCACAGACCTATGTGACTCAAGATGGAGAGAGCTTTGGCCTTCATTGCTTGGAGTAGCATCCATGCTCTGGCTAGAGAGAGGATGTGATACACCTTCTCTAGCAGGTGTTTCATTAAAGTAGTGAATTGTTGAAGTAGTTGTAGGTGTGATAGGGCTCTCAAGCTCTATCACTAGGCCTTCAATCAAGGTTTCTTTTTAAAGCTAATCTTAGGGTCTACCTCAACATCCAGTTGACCAATGACATTACCTGATTGCCTTTGACTTCTTTTTTAGTTGAACTCTTTAGTAATCTTGTCTTGAATCCTTTGAGCCAACATGCTAGCTTGCCTAGATTGGCTTGGATTGACAACTGGCATGTTGATTAGATCAAGACCTTCATAGTAGTTCAAGGTCTGAAAATTAAAGAATTCTTGCTGCCCTTGAACTCTTTGAAGTATGAGGGCTCTTTTATCAACATCATACCTCCACCCAATTTTGTAGTTTGAAGTTCCTTTGGGTGGGAATGACAAAACCCTTAGAATACCTTCCTGAAAGAGACACTGAATGAGAGAGTCTAGTGAGTCCACATCAATATGAACTTGAGGAAGTTGTTGAATATGAACAACTGCAACTGAGGATGATAAGTCCTCAATGTCCATACTCTATGAAGAACTCCCAGGTTCTATGTTAGTACCATTTAGGTACGAAGTACTAACTGATTCAGCGCGTATACCAACTCAAATAGTGCGGAATCCTATTTGATTGGCAATCCAATCAGGGAGAACACAGTTAAGATCAATCTAACGATTAGTGAAACGTTATGAATCATTAGAACATGATCAACTGTGATCTATGAACTCGGAACAAGTTTTCTTGAGTCTCTGGACTGCTAGGGTACGATTATGTGCGTAGGTATTCGAATTGTCTAATTTTTCCACGAATTAAGTGGTATTTATAGGTTAGGGTCTTCCAATCGTACGACTGAACCATTAGCTTGGTTTAGTCATGCGACTGAATCATACAGTTGATCCATCCGCACGGCTAAGGGTTCAGTCGTGCGATTGAGCCAATCTTATGTCTCAATCGTGCGACTGGTCCAGTCTCCTAGTTCAGTCGTGCGACTGGTCCATTAGCATGAAGTATTCATGCGTATGGTCCATTAGCATGGTCCATTCACATGAGAACTTCACACGATTAAGTTTAAACACATTTCTCAACCATTATTGACTAAGAACAATGTAAACAACCACAAACCTATATAGTTAGTTCAATATGTGCTATTACACAATAAACAATGAAATATTAAACATTATAAGCATCAACCACACTTGTATTTTATTCATACCCATTCAATTACATATATGTAAGACATGAAAGACATTTTAAATTAAGCTCCTAAACTAGGTACACTGTATTAACAAACTCCCCTTGGACCTAGTTTACATCATTATCTAACATTCTTCATCAGCTCATTAAACTTCTTGTACTTTTCCTCTCTTGTGACTCTGGCATTTATCTCAAATGCGAAGAAGAGTCATATAACATTTTAAAACTGGAGGGCTTGTACAATGTCTTGCGAATCATAGAACAGTGGCCACTTTTATAATGTGTATACATCATCAGCAGACAAGTTAGTCAGCCACATTGGGTCAAATGCCCGAATAGTATCAATTTCGGTCTCTTTTTGCAAGACTATAACGACTTCACCTGTTCTCCAATCATAGTACCACCACTCGAAGTGTGGTGTGAAGTCTCATGGCATTTCCCTTAGAGGGATTCTTGACATTATGCGTAGAGGACTCCACTTCAGCACTATCTTTGGCTTTCCAGTAATGGGATCAACTTCAGACCGTCTAATGTACCTTGTCGGTTGTTGAGGTCTAAAGTTAACCCACTTGGTGTGGTACTCTTTCCTCAATGCAGCCTCAAACCAGCTTGGCATTTTCTTTGGATTAGCATATAGCAACTTCAGTCGTGCCAGCTGGTTGAGCTCAAAACCGGGAAGAATCTTTAGGCCGTGTGGGAATCTAAAGTACTCTATGCCCTTTTCTCTCTTCACCGCATAGACATTTAGATCCTCAAAATATGCCCACGCTATAATCTTTCCTGACACCTTTAAATGCTTTTTCACTTTGTAGAGCTTGGTGTAGGCACTTGGCTTTGGAGCAGTGCATTGGGCTCGGGTCTCTACAAAGCAAGCCGCCCATTCAGCCTTCTTTATTTCAACATCGATGTCCGAGGCTTGGGCTTGGCTTTTTGACTTCTCTGCCTCCTTCTCCATCGTATCCAGTTTGTCATATTTACCACTGTTGAGAGTATCCCCAAAGTTAGGAACCACATTTCCCTCTCGATCAGTATATTCTGGATAATGCTGGGTTGTGACGTTTTCAATCTCTATTTCGTCCACATCATTAAGCTTGTCGTCAATAGCCACGTCAACGGTAGGGGCATCCTTAACAATTTCATCCGGATTTAGCCGGAACATCTCCGCAAGTTGCTCATCAGTAAGGTCTTGAATGATTTCTCCTTCTTCCGGAGTATAACTCACAGACCTCCTGAAAATCCCTTGCAAATCAAGTATCATAATGAATTGAGACTTGATTTGCTGTAGGGGAGCAACATCATACTCGTCTTGCTGAGATTGTTGATCTGCTTAATTTAAATATTTAACACATCAATCATTTGTCAATAATCAAGACAGTTAAATATAAAATATATATAAACATTAACTACATAAGTTTAATAAATGATTCAATTACACAAGATTTAAAAATACATAAACATCTAAACATTATGTTTATCCTGAATCATGGGCTCTTCTGCAGGCAGGGCTGAGGATGAGGTTCCCTGATCCTGCGCCTTCTTGGAGCGCCTTTTTCTGGCTTGTGTGGCAGTCAATGCAGCCTCATCATCTCCTTCCTCATCATCTCCTCCCTTTTCCTCTCCTGCACCACCATCACCTCCTTCTTCTGTCTCATCCTCATCATCCTCATCCTCATCATCATCGTCATCACCACCATCATCATCTCCCTCTCTGATCTTGGGAGGCTCATCTTTAGAGCCTTTGAGCCTCAACATCAACTTCTTGTTCTTTACCTCAAGATCCTGTATCCTCTGTACTGATGAGGTCTGCTGCTCACGAAGCTCAGCTATCTCCCGAGCTTGGGAGACAGTGAGCTCCATCACCTGATTGAGTTGAGTAGCTCGCTGCTCATCAGTAGCCAATAGCTTAAGCACAATCCGGTTAAGATTGGCCAACTGCTCCTCTAACCCAACTGTGGGGAGAGAGGATCCAAAATTCAGTGGGACCTGAGATGAGGTCCCAACTCTGTGGGTGGTGGTAGTGGTGGTGGATGTAGTGTAGATGGGTGGTGGCATAGGTGTAGATGGTAGTGGGGTGGCTGTAGTAGTGGAAGGTGGAGGTGTGGTAGTAATGGTGGGTGGAGTGGTAGTAGTGGTGGTGGGTGAGGTGGTGGCTGTGGTAGTTGTGGTGGCAGGGGGGGGAAGAGGTAGTGATTAACGTGTACCTCCGTCTCTTGGGCTTCATCCCGTGGGGCTGAGCCATCCTCTTTTTCCTTGAACCCTTCAAGGAAGATGCTCCCCCTGGGATGCTGGGCTTGTATGGGGTGTAGATAGGATTAGTCGTAGTCTCCCTAGACTCGCCCGGGCGTCCACCAACCGCCCAAATCCCTCACTCGGTGGCAACCACCTTGCTGCCCACTGTTCGAGTCAACGGCTCCTCATCCTCCTCCTCCTCCTCATCAGGTCGGAAGTCCTAATGGAATCCCATAGTCTCTGCTCCTCCTCGGGTGGATGATGGAGATGTCACATCAATAGTATTGGCCCTAGATTGGGTGGGGCTAGGATCTCAGCATTACCACTATCATCATCATCGGAATCATCAGCGGGGAGCACAATCTGCTTAGTGTCTGAGTCACTGTCATCGTGGAACCACTTCCTTCGAGCTGGCGCCACATATTCCTCATGGGCCAGATGCCCAAATAGTCGCCTGACAGGGGGTTTCACATGCTTCCCCCTGTACACCTTCATCCTACCTAAGGTGATATCATCCATCACGTCAAGCACCACGACATCCTCATTCTCCTTTGGCAGCAAAGGGAGCTTCTGGTCAATAATCATCTGCATAAAGCAAGTGTACATGCAAAAGCCCTCCTTGCCCTTCACCTCGATGTTCTCCACCAGGTAGGTGAAGATCATCCTCGAAAAGTTGAACGAATGGTTTAGCACCAATGCCACATAGGTGTTCTGAATCTGATCAAACAGCTCATCGAAGCCTCCCTTCCTTGAGGCAATGCACTTAAGCAGCACATGGGCTAAGTACTTAAATTGGGGGCACAAGTTGCTCTTGTTGAGCACACCTACGTTGATATCCCCCAAGTACTTGGCCCACAGAAAACAACCTCGTACAGTCAGTGGGTGTAGTCGTGTAGGGCAGTCAACATCATCCCCAAACTCCAAGACTGTCCTGAGATCATCCTCAGTGATCTCTATAGCCTGACCAAAAATGGAGCTCCTGATATAGTGGGGCTCTGAGGACCTATCGACAACAGCGCTTTCCCAGAAGGCCTGCTGAACTGAACGGTACGGAGTGCACATAGTCGATATAGCACGGAAGATCCTCGATCTCTGTAAGAATGTAATAATACCTGAGATATCAGCCGCGTTCTGGGAGGTCAGATCCAAATAAGCACAAAAGTTATGCTTTGTGCTTATAGTGCAGCGACTCGCCATCTATTACACAATGTAAATAAACATTAGTGTGTGTCAATCAGTAACAATTTAATTCATTGGACTTGAAATCTTCTGTTCTGTCTTGCAAATGAACTGTGCAACTGAGATCTAGTCGTGCGATTGAGCTCATACGTACGACTGAGCATGCGACTGGGCTTAGTCGTATGCTATCCCATGCGTTTACACCATTCGTGCGACTGAACTCATACGCATGGTTTAGTCGTGCGATTGAGCCATTCGCCCAGCTCAGTCGTGCGATTGAGCCATTCGCCCAGCTCAGTCATGCAATTGAAGTTCATTAGGGTGTCCATTCGCATGACAGACAATTTTTCCATTCAAATTCAAATTTTGAGCAAAACTTGATTTTAGACATCATGGTTTGGCGCATTAGTCTCGCAAATGACCGACATAGCACCTAATAACCTTTATTTGAACAATATACTTAGTGTTATAAGTTTCTTAGGCAAACTAAGTCTCGATTAAGTTTAGGGCTTAAATTTGATCATTAGGGCATGAATTGATTGAACTTTGGAGTGAATAGCGTTGCGCATTACCTGGATAAACAATAGAAA
>BJCM01267040.1:27624-42907 GCA_018326385.1 Flaveria bidentis | reverse complement strand
TGAAGACTTCATACGACTAAGTTTGAATATGTTTCTCAATTATTACTTGACTAAGATCTATTCAAACAACCACAAACCTATATAGTTAGTTCAATATGTGTTAATAAATAATAAACATTGAAACATACACTGAAACATTTAACATTAAGATCATCATTCACATATTTTGTTTCATTCAACTCATACATTTCATTTACATTTAGGACATGACACACATATTACATTAAGATCGTAAACTAGGTACATATGTATCAACACATAGACATAGACAGGTTGTCTATGGGGACTATGGAGGTTACGGAGAAGATGGAGATCAAGAAAAATGAATCAAAACCAGAGCAACCAATTCTAGCATCAAAGTTCAAGTCAGCAATAAAGAAAGCATTAAAAGAGTTGGAGCTATACAAAAAAAGCCGGTGTTCAATATAAAATAAGAACTAGAAGAATTCGCAATAGACTAAAGACAATGAAAATCTTAAGGTGAGTATTGTTGGAACTCTTTTGAAGATTAGCAATAGTCATTTTGTTTTTGTCATAGTTTAGGGACTTATTGTGTAAATATATGTTTTTTTGTTTTTCTTTGATAGTATAAATAGGATATTGCATGTATTTTGTAAGTGGTTTGAACTTTGTTTAAACTTATGTTATTCACCATTGTACATTGTATCCATTTGCTTTTACTATCAATGAAGCTATGAATTTTGAAGTAATTGCAGGTGTTTGATTACTTTGTGTTTATAATTGAATATACATTACTATATCATCATAGATCAATCCATTTGAATCTATCGAAATGCATAACTCCACTTTAACACCTACATCTTACGCCACAAGACATCATGAAAAAATGTATTCATCATATATTACATCATTGTAATGAACTCAAACTTAAAGAAACCCTCATTCATTACAAGTAAGACCATCAAAAAAATATAATTAAACCTCGAATGCATAAACTAACATACAATATAACACTTAAAGACTAACCTAAGGATCCATCTAATAATACTTAGACTCCTTAACACCCTTAGTTACACCATGTATTCCTGATTACACCTTAATTAATCTTGATTAACACTTCTATCTCCGGTTACACCTCATAACCTCTTAGCCTCTAAAGCTCTTGACAAATCAAGTCATCAATCCTCAAGAACAACTTATAACCTCATAACATGCCACACATCTACTTTAATGTGCATACTATTTGGGTCATGATTACCCAAATTACCCATCCCCTAACACATACTCGAACACATACCTCCATTGACACAACAGGGAGCCTTCCATTACCATATAAACTCGATATTCACTTCAAGTCACCAATCTCTCAGTCGACTTATATGAATCATAGATGCTATAGAAGTTATCTCACTCTTAAAAGCCAGTTAGTCAACCCACACAAAAACATCTAAGCTATTACACCATTGATGAACATAAATAGTCTTTACTCATGCATAGATGAGCTTGAAACCCAATTTGTATGAAGAGTGTACATGGGTTTAGGGGTTATCTAGTAACCAAATCAAGTTCATGATGAAACCATGACTTTCAAAGCCTAAACCAACAAACCATTTAAACCTTTTATGATTACATATGTGTAATTGTGATCAAAAAATGATTTTATGTGTTCTTTGACTGCATAACTATCAAAAACTAACTTTTAGAAGCAAACAGTGTTATAGAAAACCATAGACACATTGACATTATCATCATCGTTAGAATTAAAAAGATATATAATATATATTAGCTTAGAATTTTTCAATATATATGTGATCATTAAAGAAATATAGGAAAGGTAATTATCTAAATGATTGTGAATGTGAGAATAAGTTTAAAAATAAGATAATCTTAGATGAATTACTAGAATATAAGAAATTCGAATTATAAAATTTCATGTAAATAATACAAATTAAAACTATAAATTAAGCAAAAAATTCAAAATTCAAAAGTCTATATTTTCTAAGTATCTAAAAATTATATAATTATTATAATATTATAATAAAGCCATAAATAAAGTTTAAAGACTTAAGTCTTTATATGATAGGATTTTAAGAATATAAAATAACTAGTATTAAGACCCTCATGTTGCGGCGAGGGCGCAAATGGTGAAAAACTAACGTCTAAATCTCTAAAAATTGGAGGATAGTAAGCAAAAGAAATTTGTAATGTTTAATGAAAGGCTAATGCACCCAAAATTGACTAAGTCTTTCCAGCATGCATGCACTTAGTGCAAAGTAGAAGTTTCTTCAGAAGTTTTACACCCTGCATCAAAAATATACTAAGTGTAAAATCTTTAGAAGCCAAGACAAATATGTTCTGAAGCCAAAAGTGAAGTCTTTTGAAGCTTTAAAGACTAACTTCCTAAGCTTATGAAGTGAAGACAAATTTCTTCCAAAGACTTTGAAGAACATGCTTTCTCTGATGTACTTTACATAAAGCTGACCAACTTTTCGCTGCAACTCTGAAGACTCACCAACTTATACAAGTTGGTGAAAGGTCTATGCTTTTTGTAATCGGACATTGACGTCTTGAGTCTGTAACTTTCCACTTTATGTACTTTTATCTTTTTTGTAATATATTAGGATATGAGCTATGGCATGTCATAGTCACTACTGAAAAAGACATATCTGCCTTTTTGACTCTCCATTGATTTTTGTTATCTAGATCAAATGTATCCAATTGGCCTAAGTCCTTTTAACTTATTTCTCATGCTTTGTAACACATGTAATAGAACTTGACAAGCAATATATGGAAATCTTGAAAACCAAATATCATTGTTAGTGTTCTTAAGTTTTTGTCTCTTGCTTACTTGTATTCTTAGTATCATAACCAAAGTCTTGGTTCCCTATTTGGTCTGTTAAATGTTCTAAACACTCTCCATATTGTGAGACTGAATGTAGTGACCATCCCTTCAGTGGTCCTACAATTGGTATTAGAGTATTACAGGCTCTTGATTGTAAGATCTCACCATCTTAGATCCCTCAGTCTCATAAAACACTTAAAAACTCAAATGGCAACTCTCACAAAGACTGATATGGAAACCAGAACCATAATAAAGTGCCCACTGATCACTCTTGAAGACTTTGATACTTGGGTCAACAAATGGATGGTTTTATCAAGTCACAAGACTCTAGGATGTGGGAATCTATTATCATTGGACCTCACATACCAAGTACCACTTCAGCTACTGCTGGTGTTGGTATGATTCCAAAGGAGGTGGCTGACTATTTTGAAGAAGATAGAAAAAGAATAGCATAGATCAGAAAGCCATGATTGCCCTCCAAACTGCTCTTCCAAACTCCATATACAAGGGCTTCAAGAAGTGCAAAACTGCTAAGCAGCTATGGGATGCACTAAAGCTCATGTATGAGAGGTCCACTAAAGCAAAAGAGAACAAGAAGGACCTCTTGAATCAGCAGTTTGAAAACTTCACCTTCATAGCAGGTGAAACCATGAGTCAACAATACTTCAAGTATGTTGAGATTATGGATACTCTAATTGATGTTGGAGTAACTTTTGAAAATAGAGACATTGTAAGGAAGTTCATGTCTGCTCTTCCTAGACAATGGACATATTATTGTGTTGTTATCAAGAGAACTAAGAACCTTAAGACTCTCACTCTTACATAGTTGTATGGTATTCTAAGTGGATACCAGATGGAGATGAACATGTGAAATCCATCTGGTAACTCTAGCAATCAACTTAGTTCAGCCCTTCATGTGGTTGAAAGGGATTGCAGAGAACCATAGCATCATCTTATCAGCTACCCTAATAACTCACAAAAGGGTCCTTTCATCACCTTCCTGGAGACACCAAGGGAGAGTTACACTCAAGGAAGTTCATTCCTAGAGACAAGCTCTTCTTATGCTTTTATGTTTGTTAATAAAAGTACTAGCAACTTTCTCTTCACCCTTGAAGATCTTGACTGCATCCATCTTGATGATCTAGAGTACATGGAGATAGTTAAACAAATTTCTCTTCTCACTCACAGAGCCAAGAAGTTCTACAAGAGATCAGGGAGAAAGTTTCCAAGCAATGCAGCCAGTGGAAAGTTTGGGCTGGACAAAAGCAAGATGTAATGTTACAACTATAACCAAATGGGACATTTTTCTAGAGAGTTCAAGGCACCAAGGACAAATGTTGGCCAAGCACAAAGCAAACCAAACTACATTGAAAGAGCGAACTAGAATGAGAAGCCAAAGCAACAAGCTGTAGTTGCTATTGAAGAAGGAGGCTTTGACTTGAGCTTTCAGGTGGAAGATGTATCTCCAAGTAAAGCATTGATGGCTGACTATGATGAAGCCAAGGTATTTGAAAATATCTATACACCTAAGTGTATTGCTAATTTTAACAGATACAGTTCCTATAACTTAGAGATGAGATCTAATTTTGAGTCTTTGAATATCTTAAAAATCTAATATCAATAGAGCTAAAAATGATTACTTACTTAAAATAGAAGATTTAAAGAAAACCATTTCAACTCTTAAACAAGAGCACACCAGTTATAGGACTCAAATCAAAGATCTCATCACTAAGTTAACTAAATGCCAGGCTGAGCTTTTGATAAGCAAAGCTAGGGTAGAAAAATGTGTTCTTGAAGAAGAGACCTTCAAGAACATTATATCCTCATCTTTGCATGCAATAGTTTGTTATCAGAATAAGCAGGGACTAGGATCTACTAAGATAGCTCCTCCATACACAATTTTGTCCGTAAGATCTCCTAGGTGTTAAACTTGTGAAAGTGAGCTTCCTTTCATAGACCCTATGAGTGAAGAGGATGAAGAGAAGATTGTAAAGAATGTATCTGAGAAGAGTAAAGAAGAGTATCCTAAGAAGGCTAACTATTCTCCCGAGAAGAGAAAGGAAGATGGGATGACCAAGTCTATAAGGAAGAACTTGATCAGGATGGCCAAAAAAAAGTCCAAGAAGGCTTGAGAGATTAAGGACACTTTTTACTCTTCGCATAAACAAGTTATTGTCTCTACAGGTTTTAAAGTGGTTAAGGCTGAAGACTTAAACTTGAACTCTAGTACCAGGAGTTCTAATTCAAGTTCAAATTATCCTAGCATCATAAAGAAGGTTGATCAGTTGTGTACTATTGTTGCACATCCTGAACCATCCAACTCTAAAGGTAGTTCTCACCCTAAAAGAATTGCCACATTATCTGCAAAATGGAAGGTGGAGATGGAAAGTGATCAAGTTCATCTGTGATTTCAAAGGAACACTCTTATAAGGAAGAAAATAGACTGCATCATGTATATTAGTACCTCTTATTTTGCAAAGGATTGCCTCTACAATCCTAAAAGTACTATCCATATGATCAAGAAAGAAACTTCTAAGAAGTTGAAGAAGAAACAAGCTTGGAAAGGAAATTATTTTTATTTTGGAAGCTCCAAAATAAGGAAGAAGACAAGTGATAACTTGCCTTCAGAAGAAAAGTTGGTCTTGGAAGAAAGGAATACTTCCGAAGTACTAAAGTCTGCTACAGTGTTAGCAAGATCTTCCGAAGGTCCAGTCTCCAAAACGTCTGAAGTTGTGAAAACTTCCGAAGCATTGAAGGTCAAGTCTAACCTTTTAATTATGGTGTGGAATACAAAGAAAGACCATGTGACTAAAATTTCTTTATCAACATCAGCAAATGATGCTCCAAACCTAACTATAGGATCAATTACGGTTGCATTGAGTTTAACTTCTTTTGTAAGCCCATAACCAACAAGGCCTGGGTTTTCAAACATAACTGAACATCTGTTTTATGCAGGAACAACTCAAGACAAACAAGAATGTATGGATCATTGAAAGTGATTGTTCTAGGTACATGATAGGCAATGGGTCACTACTCCAACATTTTGAGAAAATTGATAGAGGGCAGTTGCTTTTGGAGGTGATGCTGGAGGTTACATTACTAGAAGGGGCAAGGTTACAAATGGTAAGCTTAGCATTAAGAATGTAAGCTTTGTTAAGGAACTTTTGTACAATCTTTTGAGTGTATCTCAATTTTGTGATCAGAGACACAACATGTTTTTCACTGAGCATGAGTGTATTATTCTCAAGCCCGGGGTGGTTATTCATTAAGAGTATATTCTGCTCAGAGACCTTAGGAAAGGGAACATGTACAAGATGGACTTGTAAGAAACATCTCCCTCATGAAAAGTTTCATGCTTTTTATCTAAAGCAAATAGTGATGAGTATTTTATTTGGCATAAAAGAATGTGCCATGTAAACTTTAAGAACATGAATAAATTGATTAAGAATGATTTGGTAACTAGAATGCCAAAGAAAGAACTTCTAAGTGATGAGCACTATGTTCCATGCCTTTAAGGGAAACAACATAAGGTATCTCACAAGCCAAATGAAAGAAACTCTATCACTACTCCTTACACTTATTACATATTGATCTCTTTGGCCCTACTAGTATAGTGAGTCTAGGAAGGACCTCATATTGTTTGGTTATCATAAATGACTCTACAAGATTCACTTGGGTCTTGTTTCTTAGAACTAAGAATGAGACTCCTAAGATCTTAAATAGTTTCATCTTAAATAATAGAGAATCAATATGATCACAAGGTCAAGACCATAAGATGTGATTAGGGAACTAAATTCAAGAACCAAATCCTTGACAAATTTTGTGATGAAAAGGGTATTATAAGACAATATAGTGCTCCCAGGACTCCTTAGAAAAACGGTGTTGCTAAGAGGAGAAACATGACACTAATTGAAGCTGTAAGAACTATGTTGGTGGACTCTAAACTGCCTATCACCTTCTGGGCAGAAGAAGTAAACATTGCTTGATATGTGCAAAACGGAGTTTTAGTAGTGAAGACTCATGGTAAGACTCCTTATAAACTTTGGAATAAGAGAACTTTTATTGGTTTTCACAAGTCATTTGGATGCCCTTGCACCATTTTGAATACCAAAGACCAAATAGCCAAATTTGCAGAAAAATCATATGATGGACATTTTATTGGATACTCTTCTTAAGCTAAGGCTTATAGAGTACACAATCTCAGAACTAGTGGAGTTAAGGAGCCAACCAATCAGACTTTCAATGAAAACACTCCCAGTGTGAAAGGTTCTGGTCCTAATTGGTTACTTGATCTTGATTTAGTTACCAACTGTTTTAACAAATCTTCTGTGAGTGTTTCAGGGTCCACATGTATCTTATCAATCAAGTGATCCTGATCCAATATTTAAGCTGAGAAGACCATCAAATCATTCTTCTTTAGCTCCAGTGGTAACTACTCCTACAGATGTAGTTCTTATCAGCTCAACCATGTCAAAATCACCTGATACAACTGAGGTGCCATTTAATTATAGCTCGGAGGCACAATAAAGGAGCTTCAAATGTGGAAGAAAAGTGGTGGTGGTGATAGTGGTCAAGAGTTTCTTGATGCTGACAACCACTCCATCACAGACAACATAAATGATGTCACACACTCATTATATCAAGTTTCTCTTGATAAGTGTGTTGATGTGACGGAGAAACTTTAATGCTTGATCCAAATTTCTCTAATTTTGATCTCTCCAAGCAACTTTCTGTAATCTCTCAACTCAGGATTCACAAGTCTCACCCCACCACAAACATCATTGGAGATGTTGAAAGAGTGGTAAAACCAAGAGGACAAACCCATGATGCAAATGTTTGTCTTCATTCTTATTTTTTCCCCAGATAGAGAAAAAGAAAGTTGATAAGGCTTTAAAGGATGGATGTTGGGTTGAAGCTATGTAAGAGGAGCTGCTTCAATTCAAAAGGCAAAAGGTTTGGAACCTATGTCCTCTTTATCAAGGGAAGACTACCAAAGGAACTAAATGGGTGTTCAGGAACAAGAAAGATGATAAAGGACTTGTTATAAAAAACAATGCAAGACTAGTTGTCCAAGGGTACACATAAGAAGAAGGAATTGACTACGTAGATGTCTTTGCTCCTATAGCAAGACTTGAAGTTGTCAGAACATTCCTAGCTTTTACTGCATCCAAAGATTTCAAGGTCTACCAGCTTGATGTCAAGTGTGCTTTTCTATATGGGGTGATTGATGAAAAGGTGTATGTCAAACAACCACCTAGCTTTGCAGATCCAGATTATCTTGATTATGTCTGCGAGCTTGTAAAGCTCTTTATGGGCTACACTAAGTTCCAAGGAAGTGGTATAAGACTCTATCTCAGTATCTCTGTCAGCATGGCTACAAAAGGGGTACTATAGATGGAACTCTCTTCATCAAAGGAACAAGGAATGACTTAATGTTAGTTCAAGTATATGTAGATGACATTATCTTTGGATCAACTAATCCAAAGCTCTTCAAAGACTTTGAGAAGCTGATAAAGAGTAGATTTCAAATGAGTGCAATGGAAGAACTCAATTTCTTTCAAGGAATTCAAGTGAAGCAAGTTGACAATGGCATCTTCATAAGTAAATCAAAGTATGTATCAGACATACTTACAAGATTCAACATGATTGACTGTAAGGTTGCTAACACACCCATAGCCGAAAACCACTCCTTTGGACCTGATTTTGAGGGGGAGTGTGTAGTTGAACATCTTTACGGGGGTATGATTAGGTCTCTTATATATCTTATAGCTAGCAGGCTTGATATCATGTTTGCGACATGTAACTATGCAAGATATCAAGCCAACCTCAAGATGTAAAACCTAGTCATTGTCAAGAGGATTCTAAGATACCTCAAAGGTGTTGTTACATTAGGCCTTTGGTATCCAAACAATTCTAACTTCAATATGTATGCCTATACAGATAGTGACTATTGTGGCTGCCACATGACTGCAAAGTCTATATCTAGGGGATGTCAATACTTGGTGGAAGGATAGTGTCATGGAAATGCAAGAAACAATCATGTGTGTCTGCATCAATTGTTGAAGCTAAATAGATTGATGCTGCTAGTTGTTGTGCTCAAGTGCTTTGGATTTAGAATCGGATGTTAGACTATGGATTCAACTTCAAAGAGACTTCCATCCGCATAGACAACAATATTGTTATCTCTATTATAGAGAATAATGTGTAGCACTCAAGGACAAAATACATAAACATTAGGTATCAGCTAATTAGAGATAACTTTGAAAAGAGATTAATCAAACTGGTGAAAGTTAACACAAATGAATAATATGTTGATTTGTTCACCAAATCTTTTGATGAAAAGAGAATTAAATATCTTATATCAACTATTGGGATGATTAACTTTGAGTAGATTTTCTTTAAACTTAATTCATATTATTTTTAAAAAAATTGTGTGTCCTAAATTGTCTATTTCATCACCTTCATAAGCCCTTGTTTACTTTGGAAGAAAAATCTTTTAAAATATCTATCTTCTTAGTTTATTTAGAATTTTGATCATTTTGTCTTCGGAAGATATCATTCTACCTTCGGAAGAAAATTGTCTTCCAAAACAAATAACTACTTATTTGAACTTACATTCGGATGGAATTTTTTAAATATCGAAGCATATATGTATATAAGTACTTATATGTTTTTTTGAAGAACATTTATATTTGAAAGAAATTTAAGTTTCGAAAGCTTTTATTCCTCTTGGAATAAAAATCTCCAAGTCTAAATATCTTTCGAAGCAAAATTATTTATAATCTTTGAAATTTCTTCCGAAGCCATTTAGCTTCGGAAGCTTTTTATCAAAACTTTTGACGACAAAATACCTTCGGAAGATATTCGACTTCCAAGAAAACTATCTTTTTGGGCACTTTTTAGAGGTTGGAATGACATCCAAATTTCAAAGTTTATCCTCTTTCATTAACTTTGTCACAAATCCAATTCGTGTAAATATACCCAATGGTTCCCCCTTGTTTCACTCTCTTCTACATTAGCAAATTCATCTTAACCTAAATTCACCCAAAATCGTCTTTTCTCTTATCTTCCCTCAGCTTTAAGCTTTCTCAAATGGCCAACCTCAATCGCATAAACAACCCTGATTTCTCCATGCAACACCACAAGCAGCACAATCAGGTTGCTCTATTGGACTCTGAGAAAGATTCTACTTTTTAATAGGTCTGTCATTTTCTTGCTCTATCAAACTACTTCACCTCCCTTACCATTGATCCACCTCTCTATGAGGATCAACTTTTGGAATTTTAGAAGACCTGTCAAGAGGTCATCATGAATATGGAGAAGGCATTGTCTGCCACAATGCAGGGGAGGACAATCTTCATCACTCCAGCCATCATCAACTCATATCTTCAACTAGATGATGTAGAAGGTGAATTTTCCTTTCCAAAGGAAGTCGTAAATCATTCCTTTGAGAAGATAGGCTATGAAGGAGATTTCTCTGTAAAACCTTCAGAAAAGGGAAGGTCTTATCCCGGTTGAAATACATGCTTCATATGGTCATCCATAGCTTATCCAACAATCATAGGGGAAAGGACCATATTCCTGAAGATCTCTCCTTCATAGTACATGGAATGGTCCAGATGATCAAGTTCAGGTACTCACATTTTGTGTATACCAATTTACTTGCTAACTTAGACTCTTGAGAGTATTACTTGTTATCTAGATATTTTCAACATATTATCAACTATGAACTAGGCTCACAGTTGAGGGGAACAGGTAATATTCTTAAATTGGGATCGATGAAGCTTGACATCTTTAAGACTATGAAGAAGCCAACTATTGGCTTCTCTGGGGTAGAAATAGCCCTTGTCCAAAAAATGTGAGAACTTATTGCTCAAGGTGACAACCTAGCAGAACAAGCTAGTGTTAAACCCACACCTTCCATTTCTCAACCACCTAAATAGCCTAAAATACTCCTCACCTAGCAAAGAAAATCCAAGTGAACCCCTGCTTAAGCTATTGAGATTATACAGGCCCCCATATCATCACCCTTATAGGAGGAAGTGGACACTAGAGCTCACACTTCTCCTGTGGAGCAAACCATTCCCATCTTATCAAGAATAAGTGTTGAGGTTCCTCATGCTCAGCCTTATGAGCTCATTACCCAAACAACCTTAACCCTTCACTCAGAGTCTCAAAACACTAATGAATAACCTTCAGGGAACAGTTACCATCCCTAGCCACTTGATCTAAACCAAACAATACCAAACCTAAAATTATATGATGATGAAGACATGGGAATCAGTGAGTACCATAAGTCTCTCCACTTGTCCCCTACTCAAATAGAGATGAGTACTCCTACCTCTCCGTTGTCTATCACACATCATTCACCCCTCACTGAGGTGAATCTCCCTGAACCTGTTTAGGAGATCCTAATGGAAGAGGCACTCACTTCTACAAGTGATTACATCATTAAGACCTTAACCATGGGAACTTAGCCCATTGACATTTCACCTAAAGTTGTCAATGAACAGGGGAAATCCAGCAGCCAAGAACACCTAGCTGGTGATGAGACAGAAGACTTTTGTCCAATTCTCTCATCCCCCTATGATTCTTTTGATAAATATAAGGGGAACATGAGACTAAAGGTATAGAAATTGTCAAAAGCATGCTCTTATTTAGTCTCCAAGGTAAGTCACTTGGAATCTCATGTGACTACCTTACAAAACAAGGTTAATGATCAGCAACTTGAGATATCCTATCTCAAGAAGAAACTAGTTGGGAAACCTTTGAGGAGAGCTCATCTAGGAAGACAAGAACCTATGGATGCATTACAAAAAAGTGGGCTATTTGAGACTGAAAAATTAGTCTCTAATTCCCCCTAATCGGTATTTAATGGATACCAGGGACTGATCTTAGTAGTCCCCAGTCAGTTCTTAATACCTAGTCCTAGATACTCAGATTAGATACTAAATATTAGTCTCAATTTTTTGCCATCAATAGGCACTAACATTCAGTCTCTAAGACACCTAAATTCAGTCTTTAATTTATCCCCTTGTTTGAAGTCATTTCAGTCTGGAATACATTTCATCCACGACTAAAAATCAGTCTTTAGTAATAGTCTTTTGGAGACTGGAAATTAGTTCTTAAACCTTGTCAAATGTGTCCTAAATATGCTTAACTAGATCTGGGTTCAGGATGATTCAGTCCTTATTAAGACGTTGTAAAGGCTAAGATTTACACCCCGATAACAAAACATTTAGTCACTAATGTATTCTTTAGAGACTACTAATTAATACTTGATAACATAACATTTCAGTATTTAATATGTTTTTTCAACATTAATATAAGACCCGACAATTTTTTTAAAGTCAAAGAAAGAAGAATAAAGTAAAGAAGAATAAAGTAAAGAAGAAGAAAGGAAAAGAGATTTTACCCAAGTTAAGGGTAAAATGTGTCAAAAGGAAAAAACTTTGAAAAAGTTGGTGAATAAAGGTGATGGCCGCCCACCCTTGCACATCACCTTTCTGCATACGGATTCTAGAGAGATAAAGTGCAGTTTCAGGTTTTGAAGAAAAACAAGCTGAGAATTTGAATTCAAGGTAAGAATTCATGGTTTTATGGTGTTCTTAACCGGTTATGTTCTCGGGTGTATGCTTATATGTGTTTGTGTGTGCTCAGGTGTATGTTTTTAGTGGGTTTCTAGGCGGTTAAACTCATTTACAAGTGAGTTTGGAAGATGCCATACTCAAGAACTGCTAAGGTGAGTTCTAAAACCCCTCGTTTACATGTTTTAACTGATTTTAGGGCTGGAAATGCATAAATGTATGTTTTTATAAAACTAGGTTTCATACCCGTATGTTTGAATGTGTGTGTGATGATGTTATGGTGTGATTCTGGACTGTGTTCCTATTTTGGTGATGTTATGATTATGGTTCTAAGGCTTAGAATGTAGGATTTAAGCTTATAACATGGAAGATGAGATTAGGGGACTGAATCTGAAGAATAGTATGCCCTAGGTTGCTCATGCGCCCAAACAGTAGTTCACACGCCTAATTTTAGAGAAATTGTTTAAGTGTTGACAAATGCGGATGAAAGTCAATGTGGATGAACATTGACTAAGTGTGGGAAATACGGATGAGCATTGACTAAGTGTGGGAAATATGGATGAACATTGACTAAGTATAGGAAATGCGGATGAGTATTGGGGGAAATGCGGATGAGTAAAGGTAAAAATGCAGATGAACTATAACAAATGTGGATGAAGTAAAAGAAATGTGGATGAACTATAACAAATGCGGATGAAGTAAAAGAAATGCGGATGAACTATAACAAGTGTGGATAAAGTAAAAGAAATGTGGATGAACTAAGACAAATGCGGATGAACTAAGACAAATGCAGATGAACAAAGGCAAATGCGGCTGAACTAAGACAAATGCGGATGCACACTTAGAATGTTTCTGACTTTTTGGAGAAAAAGTGTAATTTAGGCTTTGACTTGGGAGGTTCCCGGATGCTATGTAAGTTGACTTTTGAGGTCATAGATGTTATGATGGGCATGTTGTGATGTATGATTGATGCTTATTGCATGATGGTATGTATGATGTAAGTTATGCATTTATGATGCCCTGTATGATGATGTTGTATGTGTATGTTAATGTTCCTACCACGTATGTTTATTTTCCCGTGGCTTTACATTGAATGTTAATGAATGAAATGAAAGTATTATGTAACGTAAAGTGGAAGATAATGAAAAGTGGAACATGATGAATGAATGCATGCACTAATAAACGAAGGAAAGTAAAGTAAGACTTGCAAGCCTTGTATGTGGGAACACACCTAATGAAGGGTGTTAGTCCAACGGTGTGTGGTTAGCTACCCCAGAAGGATGCACACCGGGGTCTTTCTTTGTGATTGACCATTTGTATAGAAAATTTGTCGCTTACCCTAAATATTGTGGCCAGGCTGTTGTGCGCCATGACAGGGGGTCTATGATAGGCCCCGCCCTAGTACCCATTTTATGCATGATGGTGGCGTAAAGTTCATGGTTTTTAATGGAATGAAAATAAGTAATGATGAACATATGAATGAAAGTAACGAAAGTGAATGATAATGACGTACGATGAATGAACGAAAGTTAATGAATGAACGATGAAGATAATAATGATATTATCTACGTGTACGTATGATGTGTGATCACATGCAAAAGTAAAGGACGGTTTTAATGAATGTAAAGTATGTTTTATTATAAACTAGAACTCACTCAACAACACTGACTTTTTATGTATTTTCCAATTGGCAGGTGAGCATTGCTGAGGATGGTGCGGGGCAGCTACTTGGCATTTGGATGGCATCCTTTTGTTAATGTTTTTGCATTGTAATGCGAACAAATGAAATTGTGTAACGAATGTTGTATTATTTTGCAAAAGCATTTATAATGAAAAAGTTATTTTAATGTCCCGATGCGATGTTTCATGAAGAATAAATGTAAATATATGTTTTATGTACAATGATTGACCAGTTGTAAGCATCCCAGGAACAGGGCCTTACAAGTTGGTTTCAGAGCCAAAGTATAAGTGAAACGGGTAAATTTTCAAAATAAACCTAAACTTAAACTGAAAATAGGACGAAAAGGGAAGGGATGCCAGTCTGAGTAGCTATGTGCCATCAGGTATTTTCTTTATTGTTAACGGGTATAATGTGCGCATGTGATGTGGTTTATGTGCTGCTTGTAGATTTAGATACCGATGTAGTCAGGTTAGGTAATGCTTGGAGTATGAAGAGTACAGTAAGTGGCTAATCACAACTGGCCACTATAATTAGGGACTTACTATACTTGACATAAACTGAGCGGTTCCCTTGAATGACCATGTTGGTGTTTAAACCTTTCAGTGTGTGTTGAGGATGGCCGGTGGTAGATCATCTAAAGCTTTGTGTGGTGGTGGTGGATGTGGTGGTGAACCACCGGTCACGAAAGGAAGGCCTAGAGCTGAAAAGGTAGTTCTTGAAGAACCAGAGACCCTTCATCCGCAGGGCGGTGATGAGAGTGCTAACTTGAGAGCCTTAGTAAAAGAGGCTGTTGTTGAAGAAGTTCATCAGGTCATGAAGACAATTTTACCATCTGTGGTGACCGAAGTTATCAAGGCTGTGAGGAAAGGAGAAAGAAAGGAAAGAAGTAGACCTACGGGTGAAAGAAGACAGCCCGCACTGAGATGGTTTGATCTGATGACGAAGAAGAAAAGGAAGAAGAAGAGCCCGTACCGGAGGCGGCACAAGGCTGTAACTATGGGGCATTTCAAAGATGCAAGCCCCCTACATTTGATGGTAACGGCACTACTACTGCTGCTCACCGGTGGGTGAGAGAAATGGAAGTTGTTTTGAACATCAACGAGTGTCGGGAGGATCAGAATGTGAAATTTACTGCCCACTCTTTCGTGCACTCAGCTTTATGGTGGTGGGACAATATTGTCCAAGATGAGGGTAGTCGGGCTATTGGAAGAA
>BJCM01267040.1:2193-21049 GCA_018326385.1 Flaveria bidentis | reverse complement strand
TATATTTGTGTATATATATATATATAAAGTTGGAAGATTAGTCTTTAAAATTAACCCCAAATATGTCTTAGATAACGTACTAAATTAAATTTCATAAAAAGAAACTAACAACCAAACGCCATAAAAACATCTAACAACCGAACACAATAAAAACATGTCTTAGCTAACATACTATATCAATCTGTCAGTTGCTCCTCCAAACAGGTTGCTCCACTACTTGCAGCAGCGGATGCTACACCCTCAAAATCTAGAAACTTCGAGCTCATGAATATCGACAATTTTTCATACTTTTAATTGTTTTGTTTCAATTCTTCTTTTAGTGAAACTACTTGATTGCATAGAGTTTCGGCCTCACTTAAATGTTGTTGAGAAGATTAAGTTGTTGATGTCTTCCAAAAATCTTTTTTTCTAAGCACCAGTCCAACGCCTACCATCCATGCAGATTTTTTTGTTTTCTCCTTAGCACACACACTTTGAATAGCCTCTTTTTCTAGCTCAAGGTGCATGGTAGTCGTTATTGTTGTACCTTCTAAAGTTAACTACATAACTACCTCCTCTTTATGACGAATAATATTCTCCTAACAAAATTAAAGGTATATAAAAACAAGAAAAATATTAAACATATAATCAAGTTGACATGATCCTATAGAGTTATAACTTACATATTGAATGTTCGCGTTATCATTTAGTTGTCCTTGTTTTTCAGCATCAAAATGTAGCTTGTGATATACTTCAAATGGGGTAGGATTCGTTTGAGTCTCACAATTTGTCTATGATAATAAAAATTTAAGAACTTTAAATAAAGATAAATAAATATACTTTAAAAATTATGAAACTAGGGGTTAAGTTGCATAGACAAATTTACAGCTAAGAGAATAATGAATGTCACTAGTTATTTAATCTTTATGTGTGTTTACATTTGTTTGTAAAATAACATACTAAGTTATACACAAATACTACGTTCAAGTTTAATACAAACAATCAAAATCTAATGTGTATGTTTCAAATATGGTTTAAAAAAACAGAGGGTACTAAACTAATTCACCAAATCAAATAAAACATTTAAATTTTAATATTCAAGACTTACCATGTGAAATACATGATTCACAATTGATCGTGAGCCTCCTCTACTTGCGATTCTTTGTTTTTTTACGATTAACTTCCATTTGAATATTATATTTCTATATAAACCAACACACATGTTAGAACCTAAAAACTAAAACAAATATTTATAAAATACATAGCTAATCAATCAAGAATACATATCATAACTAATGATGCAGTAATAACATACAAAAATGAGAAATATATTTTAATCTTATACACTAAGTCATCTTTCCATGTATTGACAATGTTTAAGAACATTATTGTGAACACCATGCGGCCTACAGGTTGTTGTAGTTTACATAAAAGAGCATAATTATATAATAAAAAGATATATGCTTTGTCAAAAGTAATTATAAATAAATTGGGTTCAAGCAATGAGCAAAGTTACTTGAGTTTATTCCAACTCCCAATAGTCGTATAAGTGGTTCTAATCTTCTGGGCTTCGACAATCGGGATCCATATTTGATCTTGCTAAATGTGGATTGGTTCTTCCCCCATTCTTCTTCCAATGAGCACTCAACTTACCTCTAGTACGTCTCCATTGACGATGTAGGTGATTATCAACATACACCATAAAGACTATATCTGCTCGAAATAACTAGAATTTTGCCTACATGAATATATATGTGATCAATACCACTAAATATATAATAGGGAACACATAAATATATTTTAATACAAACCAAGTGTAGAATTAATAATATTTTTATATTAGGAATGAAAATATAACATGTTAATAACTTCTAAATACATAAAAGTTAATAATATTTACAAGTTAAATGTAACGTTTCATACACTCGCTCCATAACATCAGCAGGAATGGACTCATATTTTGTGAAAGTCCATCGGATATATATTACGCATTACGATCCAACACTCGGTTGCAAACTGAGTAGCTGCAGTCCCAACGAATTTCTTTACTTTTTTATCATGTTCATCGAAGGAAGTTTAGAACCCTCAAGCAATGTCTCCAAAGTCTTTGTAGCACTACGATTAAGACTTCGACCAGGCTTTTTTGGTGGATCGACCAGGGGTTGATTCGCATTTGGATGTTGATTTACATCCATATTAAATATTATAAATAAGGAAAAATACATCGGAATAAAATCATTTCTCATATAAAAACATGCATATGTATAAATAACATACATCACTCAAATATTGAATTTAACCTTGTACAAATATAAAAGGTACCTGAGTGGGGAACATGTTCGACTACACAGCTGCATTTTCAAACTATTATTATTAATATTCATTACAAATGAAAATACTTATATGATATAGCAAATACAAAAAATGAACATTTAACCATTAGAATCAATGTTGGATGAATGATGATTGCGTTTACATGTGGGTTGCTATACGATCTCAGATGAACTCCAATCAATAGTTGACTGAACTTTAAGTTGATCTGAATCTTGTTCTTTATATCTCTTTCTTGTAATGACACTAACCATCATCACTAACAAAGTATCCACATTCTACTGCATAAAGAGAACCAATAAAATCATTAGATTCAACGTTCAACATCTAAAATAAAATTTGAAGTTCAAACTATGGGTGAGTCTTCATTATTATGGTAATATGTCAATGTTTTTAAGGTTTATTTATTGGTGAATATGATGGGTATATTACTACATAACATTGACTAATTGAGAAGCACGTTTCTTGGCTATTAGTAGGGAATTTCTAGATAAACATCATCTTCCTTGTTATAATGTATGATAACTTGAAGGGCCTATGGTCTTGTCTGGGTTTTGTTATTTGGTTTTACATGTTGCTAATACATTGTACTTTACTAAATTGGTTGGTGTTGATTTGGTTTTACAGGTTGCTAGATATTAAAATTTACCAAGCTCACTCTAAGTCCTTGAAGCATATAACTACATCATGAGTGTTGTAAGTCTTTGCTCTTATTCTTAATGTCACATAAACACATGTTTTGGTTGGCATTCATGACTACTTATGTTAACAAAGTGTCTTTGGTCCTAAACAACATGGTTTTTGTTTGGAATGCAATTTAATGTAGTGATGCCTAAGCGGAAGGCAATGAAGGATGCTAAAGTTTGCATCATCTAGTTGTATATACAAGGTCTATTGTTGATACGCATTTGCTTCTAAAAGCAAACACATTTGCTGATAAAAAATGTATCTACTTTCACAATATTTAAAGTTTTAATATAATTTAATCTTGTGTTATTAAATGTAGAAAAAAGATAATGGTTAGTTGATCATGATTTAGCGGGCCTGTGACTAGATGTGACTTGGATGGGCAGAGGTAGAGCAAGTTCAACCACTGATGGTGGTGACCAAGGTCGGCTTAATACTTTTTGGGGGCCCAATCAAACTTAAAATTAGGGCCTTTTACCTAATGAACCATCAAAGTAGCCTAATATCAAATAGAAAATTAGCCTAATAATGTATGATCTATCAAAGGAGCCTAATGAACTATCAAGGAAACTCATCAACAAAAGCAACCTAAATATAAAATAACAAGTAAATTAGCCTAGTGAACTATCAAAGCAGGTAAGCAATATATTAAGCTTCAAAGAGACAAAGCAATTAAGGTATTTGTAACCTAACTTGATCAAACTCTAGAGAGACAAATCAATAAACTAATTAAGCAACCTATAAAACTTTAGAGAGACAATCGCTCAAAGCAAATGTCAAGTAACTTAACCTTGATTAAACTTTTGCTATGAATCATTCGAGTGTGCAACTGAAGGCCCTAGAGGTTGAGTTGATCGAACTTCAAAGTTCAGACTTTAGAGAGGTAGATATGAGAGAACTGGAATGGAACAGAGTCGTAGGCGAACATTGAAGGTTTGGTCACCATGAGACGAGCGGATAGTGCTTGTTTCTCGGTTACTTGGTTTGTTCAAGGCCGCTTGGTGTCACCCTTAATGTGCAGCACTGACTGACTAGTCGATCATCGGAGCAAATGAGAGAAACAGATACTCTTAAGATACATCGATCATCAATGGCTTAGAGCTAGGGTTTGCCTTCTTTGCATCTGTGCCCTATCATCTTTGTGGAGGTCCTGCTTCATATGATTTGGTTTAATGTGAAGCCCAAAGGAATACCTAATACTAATTATAGTTTGTAAAATGGGGGCCCTTAAATTTGGGGGGGCCCAAGCCCATTGAATCACTACTAATGGTCTTGGGTCGGCCCTGGTGGTGACTCTACTGATTTGCATCTTTTGACAATTTAGTTCTTATACTCTGAATACTTTAATTCAGAATTACAGTATCGACTCTAAGGTAAGAACCATAGAGATTGAAGGCAAGCTTATCAAACAAAAAATTTTGATTATAGACTTATGTGTCAATATATGAAAGTTCTTGGTTTATTTATTAAGTTTTAAGAAGTACTTGAAGGATTTGATCATGAGAATGATGGATTTATGTGTGAATTTATGAAAATTCTGTTGGTACAAACCCAAAATCAAAAAGAATATACACTTTTTTTGCTATAATAATACTCACGACAGATGGTAAAATTCACCAATGGAACTATTTTTCACTCAAACTTTAAAATACTAAATTGCATATGATCAATAAACAAGACTCAAAGTTAAATATAGTTAACATGAGTATGAAGTGAGGTGAGTTAACACCCACCATCTCGTAACAATGCTCCACTCAACCATGTTTGTTTTGACATCTAACATTTACTCAAACTAAACTTACTACATGATTTGAAACATGCAACAGAATAAAACATCCTAGATACCAGACTTGGCCCGTAAAATAAAACCATTTGACCCCTCAAGAGTAACCAACAAGTTCATGGGTTTTTCGACAATCATTTCTTATTGTCATATAACTATATCAGTAACTATGATTCACTTAATATTTAATGTTAATTCATGAGGTTTATGCATGGCAATTGCACTTTGACAACTCTCAACATTTCTTTTATAAGCTATTTGTATTTACCTATTAGAGACAATACATATCTGGGATTGACCCATTCTACAAATAAACAGGTCAAAACTACCAAATATACTAGATTTAGTGTTGATATGTTAAACCACTGTATGGACTGGATCCAAGATTTAAGATAGAAAAGAAGCATTATGCCCATGAGAATTAATTTATATGTTTAATGCATTTTATTAGCTCATGTTTCATAAGTCTTTAGAGACATAATATTTGTTTTAAATAGAGACACTCATAACATGGTTAAGATAAAATTCTAATCTTCGATACCTTATTTACTATTATATAAGTTGTGTTATTTTATTAGATACTATAAATCAATCTTTAATCATTATTCCTATAAGAAAGTCATTCAACAACAACAACAACAACAAAAACAACAACAACAATGCTCACAACAACAAAGACGATAACAACAGCAACAACAGCAGAAACAGTAGCAACAACATCAACAGCAGCAACAGCAGCAACAGCAACAACAGCAACAGAAACAGCAACAGCAACAACAACAGCAACAGCAACAACAATAGCAACAACAACAACAACATCAACAACAGCAGCAGCAACAACAGCAGCGGCAACAACAACAACAACAACACAAACAACAACAGCAACAACAACAACAACAACAACAACAACAACAACATCAACAACAACAACAACAACCGCAACAACAGCAACAACAACAAAAGTAACAACAACGACAACAACAACAACAACAACACGAATAATAATAATAATAATAATAATAATAATAATAGTAATAATAATAATAATAATAATAATAATAATAACAATAACAATAGTAACAATAATAATGATAATGATAATAATAATAACAATAATAATACTAAATAATGATATTAATAATAAAAATAATAATAATAATAATAATAATAATAGTAATAATAATAATAGTAATAATAATATTAATAATAGTAATAGTATTTTTAATAATAATAATAATATTAATACTAATAAAAATTGTGTTTATAATAATAATAGTAATACTAATAATAATAATAATAATAATAATAATAATAATAGTATAATAATAATAATAATAATAATAACAATAATAATAACATTAATAATAATAATAATAATACTAACATAATAATAATAATAATAATAATAATTGTCAAGACCGTGTACGTACAAAACTAACAGATTTTGCGTGAAACTAGATCAAATAGTGCGAAATCCTTTTTGATTGGCGGACCAATCAGTGAGAACGTTAACCCGATTGATATAAGAATGAACTGAACGTTAAGAACGAGTAGGAATCGATCAAGAACGAACTTTAAAGTTGGATTTGCTACGGTGGACGTTCTGGACGGCTAGGGTTTGTGAAAAATTATGAAGTGTTTCTTAAAGTTCTGAATTGTTATGTTTTTCCACGAATTAAGGGGTAGATTTGTAGTTTCCATTCGTACGACTGAACCATTAGCATGGTTCAGTCGTGCGACTGAATCATGCGACTGAGTCATACGCACGACTGAAGGTTCAGTCGTGCGACTGAGTCAATCTAATGACTCAATCATATGACTGATCCAGTCACCTGGTTCAGTTGTGCCACTGGTCATAAGCATGATATATTCATTCTTATGGTCCATATGTATGGTACATTAGCATGAATACTCACCTAACAAGGTTGAACACATTTCTCAATCATTATTGACTAAGAACCATGTACAATAACTTCAAACCTATATAAGAAGTTCATACATATGAATTATACTTATCACAATAATAATATGAAATAATTAAACATCAGTAAACATCAACCACATATTATATTTCATTCAACCATTTGATTACACATGTGTAAGACATGAAAGGCTTGTACATTTGAGCACATAAACTAGGAACATCATGTATCTACAAACTCCCCATTGGTCCTAGTTTACCTTATTGTCTAACATTCTTCATGTGTTCTTGGAACTTCTTGTACTTCTCCTCTCTTGTGACTCTTGCGTGTATTTCAAATGCAAAGAAGAGCCTTATAACATGTTGGACCTGTAGAGCTTGTACAATATCATGCTTGTCATAGAACAATGGCCACTTGTATAAAGTATATACATCTTCAGCAGACAAGTTAGTAAGTTACATTGGGTCGAATACCTTGATAGTATCAATCTTTCCATCTTTGTTCAAAACTATGACCGCTCTCCCGTCCGCCAATCATAGTACCACCATTTGAAGTGTCGAGTGAAGTCCTGAGGCATTTCTCGTAAAGGAATATTTGACATTGTAAAGGGGGACATGTCTCATTTGCTGGAAATAAAGGAGGTTACATCACTGCTCAAGCGAAGTGGGAAACGAGAAAGTGAAGTTTGATAAGGTCAACTACGTTCAACAACTACAAAACAACTTGCTTTCAATCTCCCAGATCTGTGATAAAGGCTTCAAAGTTGTGTTTGACAACAAGAAGTGTTACATGTTGAAGAAGGATTATGTTATCTAGAAGGATAAAGTCTTAATGTCAGCTTCAAGATATAATGATCTGTATGTCTTGGATCTATCAATAGCCTTCACAACTGAGAACACTGTGCAATGCTTCTTGTCAAAGGCAATAGAGAGGGATTCAATCTCCTGGCATAGGGGAATGTGACACATTAATCTAAGGAAGATGAATCATCTGATATAGAATGATTTAGTGAATGGAGTAACTGTCAAGAATTTCAAGCTTCCGGATTTCTGCGTAGCATGTAAGAAAAGGAAACAGACCAAGAAGTCTCACAAGGCAAAAAAAGTTAATTCTATCGAAATTCCTCTTGAGCTTCTACACATGGATCTGTTTGGCCCAGTCAGCACAAAGAGCATTGTTGGAGATCTGTACTGCTATATAGTAATTGATGATTACTCAATATTATCTTGCCTGATGTTTCTAAAATCCAAATCAAAGACTTTTGAATCATTCAAACATCTAGTAACTACTTTGGAATCAATCTACAAGCTAAAAGTAAGACAAATTCAATCAGACAACAGAACAGAGTTCAAGAATCAATGGATGGAGGCATTCTGTAGAAAGAAAGGAATTGTACATCAATTTACGTCTGCCTACACTCCACAGATGAATGGAGTTGCTGAAAGAAAGAATCGTAGCATGATAGAGATAGCAAGAACGATGTTAGCCAACTCTAAACTGCCTACTCAATTTTTGAACGAGGCAGTGGCAAATGCATGCTACACTTTCAACCGAGTCTTGGTGGTCAAACATCATGGTAAAACATGTTATGAACTGCTCCAGTGACGTAAACCAAACTTGGAGTATCTCAAATAATTTGGAGCACCGTGCATGTTGCTGAAGAAAACTCAGACTAGGAAGTTTAATGAGAAGGCCAAAGAAGGTATCTTTCTCGGATACAGTATACCAGACAAGAGAGTTTATAACAACTCAACGGGTCAGGTAGAAGTGTGGTGCAATGTTGATGTTCAAAGATACACCACCCTCTACTAGAAAAGAACCTTCCTTCTTCTTCAACTATGATGGATTTTTTAAGTCCTTCAACCTACCTCCCTCTCTTCTTGATGATGAGTTATCTGCTACAATGATGTATGATGTATAGAACACTCCTCCAAAGGGCTCGACACCATGGGTTCCAATAGATGATTCTTCTAGTCCTTCAGGGAGAGAGCTTGAATTAAATGACTACTCCTCAGATGATGAAGCAGTCGAGAATGCAAATGTGGACCAGGAGGAGCAGGTTCCCACTAATGAAAGTACACAAGCATCAGATATTGATGCCTCTGACACTTCTGAACCTCATACTCCAACAGCTACAGATACTGAACCTGGAATTCAAAATCTAGATCATGAAGTAGTTGTTCCCACCACTCCCAGATCATGAAATAATGTGCATCATCCCCTGGAAAACATCATTGGGGATGTACTATTGGGATTGCATACACGAAATCAGCTATACTCAGCTGATTATGCCTTAGTCATGGAAAAAGGCTATCTTCATGATGGTGCTTATCGATGTTTTATGTCTCAATTTGAGCCAAAATATGTAAGTGAAGCCTTAAATGATGAGGCATGGGTTAGTGCTATGCAAGAAGAACTTCTACAGTTAAAGAAGTTAGGAGTATGGACCCTTGTGGACAGACCAAAAGGTGCTAAGGGGATTGGCACTAAATGGGTATTAAAGTGTAAGAAAGATGATCAAGGGTTAATAATTAGATATAAGGCTCGACTTGTAGTTCAAGGATTTAGACAAGTCGAAGGCATTGACTACAATGAAGTGTTTGCACCGGTGGCTCGGATGGAAGCAATTCGTATCTTTCTAGCCTATGCATCCTACATGAAGATTAAAGTTTATCAATTAGTTGTAAAAAGTGCATTCATTCATGGTGAAATCCGTGAGACAGTCTACGTCAGTCAACCTAAAGGATTTGAGGATCCTTATCATCGGGATAGAGTTTATAAACTGGACAAGACTCTTTACGGGCTCCATCAAGCCCCTAGAGCCTAGTATGAGAAACTCTCAACTCAAATAATGAAACATGGTTTTCGCAGAGGGGTTATTGACTGCACGTTATTCATCAAAGAAAAGGATAGCGATTTACTGTTGGTACAGATATATGTGGATGACATAATCTTCGGTTGCAGAAATGAAGAATTATGTAAAGAATCCAAATTTGTAATGAAAGAAGAGTTTGAGATGAGTGCCATGGGGGAGATGAAGTTCTTTCTTGAATTACAGGTGGATTAGACACCAAAAGCAATCTTCCTGCTTCAGTCCAAATATGTAGGAGATATCCTCAATCGATTCGACATGGAGAATGCTTCAGCAGCTGGAACTCCGCTTGCCACGAACCATGACGTGGCACCCGACGAAAATGGTGATCTGGTTGATGCTACCACGTACAGAGGAATGATCAGATCCCTAATGTACCTCACAGCCTCTCGTCCTGATACTATGTACGCCACGTGTCTTTGTTCCAGATATCAGGCAAAACCAAAAGTAAATCATCTCATCGGAGTTAAATAGATTTTTCGTTATCTAAAGGGTACTCCAACACTCTGGTTGTTGTATCCACATGATGATGACTTTGAGCTTAAAGCGTATAGTGACTCGGACTATGGTGGTTGAAAGATGAATTACAAGTCAACATCTGCGGGATGTCAGTTCTTTGGTAGACGGTTAGTCACCTGGCAATTTAAGAAGCAGACATCAATTGCTCTGTCAACATGTGAAGCTGAATATGTTGCTTCTGCAAATTGTTCACAAATCAATTAGATTCAACAGCAAATGCGCGATAACAGTTTGCAATTTTCTAACACCCCTATTTTTGTTGATAGTTCTGCTGCTATTGTTGTCACCAAAAATCCGGTCCAACACCCGAAAACAAAACACATCGGTATTAAATATCACTTTATACGTGACTGTTTTGAAAAGAAATTAATCGATATTGTTAAAATTAATATGGATTTTCAACATGCTGACCTCTACACAAAAGCATTTGACAAACCTAGGTTTTTATATCTTTTAGAGGTTAATGACGTGAAAAAGAAAAGTGATGTGATTCTAGAAGAAGAAAGTTCGTAGTCTGACAGGTTTTTCTTAGTTTCTTATTTATTTTCTTTTATTTTATTTTCTTGTCTATTAAAATCCAAAAAACACAAAAAGATTTTCGGTTTTAGAATTTTAAGGGGAGAATAGTTTAGTTTAATAATTAATTAGTGCAGTATTTATTTACTTGAAAATGAGGGGGAAGGGCACATTAGCTGAAAGAAATGAAAACAAATTTGTGATTTTGATTCAAAGTTTATGGAAAATGATAGTACACAGGGAACAAATTGTTTGGGATTTCAAAAGGACTTCAATGATCAAGATGCAAAATTCAAAGTATAAGTTTGAGAAGTCTAAGAAAAATAAAAGGAAAAATGATAGTAAAACTAGTATGCTACTAAGGTAACATAGAGAAAGTAGACCTAGAGGTTGCTAGTTCATTATGTTATGTGTCGGTAGATTCAACACAATAGATGAGTAGACCTCATTGGTGATATAAATTCAAACTAAGTTGTTCAACTTGCTGTAGGTTCCCATCTTATCCCTTGTTAACACAATCAACGCATTTCCAATAAGGGTGACAGGTAAAATAAACGCCACAAATATGTGCGGATGACTATAAAAATGAGCAAAGCACATGGAAAAAATGCTAAGTGCAATCAGCTAATAACTTATGTTGTTGGTGCATTATGTGCAAAAAAATGCTCTAACAAGAAAATAGGTTGTGTGCCTCTCTGTTGTGCGGTGGCACTAACCTGAGGATAAGCATAACCTAAATATTCTAGATTTCATTGTTGTTTGCGCCTCTCTGTTGTGCGATGGCACTAACCTGAGGCTTGGCATCTCTTTGAAAACTATTAGAATAGTTTCTTCTTGTCAAATACCCATAGACCGCTCAAAAATCTCCTAAGGAATGTTGATTACTATATAAGTGTGGGATCCACAAATTCTTGTTAAAATAATCAAAACTAATTCATCACCAATGTGAGTCAAAAATCTATGTATGGGTTTAAGTGGACAAATATACTAACAATCATCGTGGCTGCAACTCTTAACAATCAAAATCATTATGTGCATCTTATAGCTCTAGTATGATTTCCTGAAAGTGCTATTGACTCTAAGCCAAAACAAGAATCTAGCATCAAAACGTTTTATTAAAATGTCCCAAATGATTCTGCTATACCTATATGATTCCATAATGAATCTCTCGAGAAATAATCAAATTAACTTGAAGCTGGTCTGTCTAGGAAGAAAAATCTGTTTGCTATTTTCTAAAAGATTTCAATCAGTCTCAAACCTACAAACACAAAAATATATCTTGTTTTGTTTCAATTTCAAGTTGTATTTCTGTTTCTCTAGTCTTTTGTTACGTAAAAGTCGGACTAAACAACTAGATGAAATCTATGAATCACTCACTAAAAGTGGTCACATCTCAGGTGATAAAACGTTTTAAATTAAAAGTATCACGTCTGAGGTGATCAAACGGTTTCAAATTAAAAGGATCACGATTGAGGTGATCAAACGTTTTTAAATTAAAAGGATCACGTCTGAGGTGATTAAATAGTTTCAAATTAAAAGGATCATATATGAGGTGATCAAATGATTTTAAATTAAAAGGATCATGTATGAGATGATCGGTGTTCATAATGTTAGATATCAAAAGGTAAAAGTTTAAGTTTATGAGGTCAAACTCATAAGTATGAGCCAATCGCACGATTGGACCATAAGTATGAGCTAATCGCATGATTGGACCATAAGTATGAGTCAATCACACGATTGGACCATAAGTATGAGCCAATCGCACGATTGGACCATAAGTATGATCCAGTCACACGACTGGACCATGAGTATGGACGCAACCATGCGATTGGACCATAAGGATGAACCAATCGTACGACTAGATAAAGAAGGCTAAGTTAGTCGCACGACTGAACCCCAGCCGCATGAATGAAGCATGCGTATGGGTCCAGTCGCATGACTGAACTTTAAAACAGTATAAATAGAGGGGTTAGTCAGTCGTATTCCTTACCAACCTTCAAAGCTCTCAAAAACCTCTCATACGCAAACACTCTGCCCAAATTTCTTTCACTTTGATTACTCACTGATCCTGATTCTAACTGTTTTCCTACTCATATACAGGTACTGTAAGAATGAAATCAACCATAATGACCAGTGTAATCAAACCCTAAATGACCTAATCGATTAAAATCAAGAAATGAGAATAACTCTTCAAATAGAACACTTAAATTGACATAATAGTTTATATAAAGGACATTAAGTGATATTTAGAGTCCCTACAAATCTAATGAGTCTAAATACGAAGTCTTACATAAAGTTTTGACTAGATTCAAGGTTGGAGTGTCGAACAGAGCAATATGCGAATGGACACTCCCTATGAACCTCAGTCGCACGATTGAGCCAGGTGCATGATTCAATTGCACGAATGAATCAATCGATGACTTAGTCACACGACTGACTCAACCGCATGGTTTAACATACGACAAAGTTCAGTCGCAAGCTGAATCGCGTGACTGAACTCAACCGCAGGCTCAATCGCACGACTGAACTCAGACGTATGGCTTAATCGCACGGTTGAACCAGATTGATCAAAAATAGTTTAAGTTTCAATTGTCATAACTTATACACAACTGTTTGACATTGAAAAGGAGAGACGAATTCCCAGTCATGTGCATGGACGCCCCACTATCAATAATCTAGGTATTAGTGATAGCGCTATAGTGGACACCCTGCGCATTCAAAGGAATTGATTAGTTCAGATTTGGGACCAAGCCTTAACTAGCTTGGGTGACCCAGAGGAATCACACATCATGAACTCAACCCACTATCCATCACAGGATGAGGGCACATCGTTCTTCTTCTTGTTCTCATTATCAAACATGTTACTTGATTTTTCTTTCCATAAATCAGACTTGTGTATGGCCTATTTGTGATAAACAGACGACTGGCTTATAGTTTGAACTTTAGATTCACTAATACTCTTAGGCGGAGTATTAGATCTCTTTTTAGAAAAACTTGGTTTTGCATCATAAAGTTCAATTTTCTTTTTGGGAGTCTGATAGTAAGGACAATTAGAAGAAATTTGTCCTCTTTTTCCATAACTGTAGCATGATCTCACTTCTACAGATTGAGGAAAATGTTTATGTATGGTTGAGTTTGGTACGGGTGTGAGATGTGTCTGGTTGGGTTTTATTACTTATCTTTTAGATGTCTTGGATTCTTTAACATAATTAACTGTTTTAACATTTTTGACATCTTTAACCTTTAGTTTATTTGGACTTTGACGAGTAACACGTGTTTGGTTAACTGAATTTTTCAATTTGGGTTTAGATGTAGACGTGTGTGAACCTGAATTTGAATTAACCTTTTCAAATTTATCATCCAAATTCTCAATAGGCATCTTTCCTTTTGATTTCAAAGTAGACTCCTTCTGTTTAATGCTATCCTGCATAGGTTTTCCCGTAGAATTGGGATCACTAACTAGAGGAATGGACACCACATAATCCTTAACCGGATTGTTATTTATTGGTCTACTTTTAGTATTCAGAAGGATTGCATGTGGTGGCGGAACTATTTTGTAACTCAAACCTTCCCCATTGTTTCGTTCTTTCACTAAGTTTTAAACTATGTGTGAAGAACTAGCCAAACTATGCAGTTTTTGTTATAAAGAATCAACTTCAACTTCTAAAACTACTTTTCTTTTTTCGTTTCTTCCAAAGAGTTTAAATAAAACTTTATGTCATTTGCTTGGTTTAAAGCAACAACCTCGGTTTACCTTAGTTGTTTTCCCAAAAGTTATATTTTTCTTTGTTACTGCACTCATTTTGTTTTAAAATACGATTGGCCTCAGTACAGAGTTGGAAATCGTTTACCAAATTATCAATGTGTTCTAATAAGCTTGCAAATTATAGATCAATGCTATCCCTAAATTTGTCACATTCAGAACAAGCATTTTTATCAAAAAATTGGACATTAGAACTTACCTGTAAGAATCAGACGAGTCAGCCATCAATGCCGTTTCAGACTCTTTGATGACTTGATATTCTGATTTCGTTGCTCTGAGCTCTTCCTCAACCAAATGATTTACCACAGTCACTACTTCTTTGGTATCTGACATGCTTGCTCAGCTATGACCTCACCTTCACTGGCAGATCCATCATCCAATGCCTCAACACAAGCAATATTTGATTCACCTGGAGAAACAAATCAGAAGGACCAGTCTTGCCCTTCATCACCTTGAGCAGTCAAGGCCATTGTCTCTTTGCTTAAAGATGTAGTTCCACTCATGTCTTTGTCTTGACGGTTGAAAGTTGGAAATGGGTTTCCATTACCCGTTTTCTTGGGCTTTACACATTCACGTTTAAAATGCCCCTTTTCATAACAGTTGAAGCAAGTGACTTTGGTTTTGTCAAAACCAAAGGTTGTATCTTTTAGTGGCTACTAGATTCTGGACTGCCTTTTTCACAAACTTATTTGCCCTTCAGACCGCACTAGCCAAAGCCCATATTTTTTCCATCCTTTCTAGCTCATTTTCATCAACTTTCTCATAATCATCATCAGCATGATGACAATTTCCAGTCTTACCGGCTACTAAACCATCATAAGATTGTACAACCATTGCTAGAAGATCCATATGTTCTTTGGCAACTTCCACTGTAATATTACCAAGATTCTCGGTCTTCAACTTTGTAGTGTTTACTTCAGGAACTATATATTGGGTTCCAGATGACCCTGACCTTTCGGTTCCTGAGGTACTGGTTTGGGAAGAAGCAGAACAACTAGACACGAAAGTTGTTTGCAACGGTGCTCCTGAAACAGTTATAGTTGGAACTAAGTTGTGAAGTGAAGGATTCTAAACATAGGATCCTTTCTTAAACTTGTATTTCATTCTCAATTCTTCCTCTCTTAACTTCAGGATGAAGTCATTTATGTCTAACATCACAAGAGTGTCATTCTATCGTAGGTTGGACACAAATGAATCCCATTTATCCAGCAAGCCATGAGCAAAGCTTGAAACTTTATCTTCCATTGGCATTGTCACACCATGAGTGTGCAACTCACTCATCAGATGGTAGAACCTGTTGATAATGTGATCCAAGCTCTCATTCCCTATCAAGGAGAAATTATCAAATTCCTCTTGAGAGTTTTAGCCTTGAGTGCTTTGAGTGTTGCATTTCCATCATATCTCTTCTCTAATGATTCCCATAACTTTTTCGCTTGCTTGCTCTCAGAGAACCTGATGAAAGATGTCTTTCGGTATCGATTGAGTCAACAGAGCATATACTTTCATCTCATCATTAAATAAAATCTTTTGTGCTTCACTCATTCCTCCCAATGTTAGCTTGACTCCATTAGCACTAACTGGTACCATGTAACCAGTCTCAATGGATGTCCAAAGATTGGGATCAACTCCATTTAAATAAATTTCAAACCGTTGTTTCCGCTATGGATAGTCATCTAACGTTATCAGCTTCGGCAGTTTATTATGATTACCAATCTTATTCTCCAGAAGCAGAAGGTTCTGGATGCGAGAGTCCTTTCCGGCAGTAAAGGCAGCAAATTGATCTTGCATTTCTTTAAACTTTGTACTTTTAGAACGGTCAGTTTCACTTGTACGAATGGACAATGAGTATGGGTCACTAGTGCGAATGAAGGGTGAGAATGAATTCAATCGTGCAATTGGATTTAGTCGTGCGTATGAACAAGATGATTGGAATCAAATGACTGGAGTTGTTCAGTCATTCGAATGAGGGATACGAGTGAGTTCAGTCGTGAGGATGGAGTATACGATTGAGTTCAATCATGCGACTAGACCAAACGTGCGACTGAAAGTTGTTGTTTTTGTAAAATCGAAGATTTTGACACTTTGACACAAAAAGATGATTTTCCCGTAAACCCTAATCTGTCGTAGGATGAAAAACACAACTTTTATACATGCAAACGTCGAAAACACCTTTAGAACCAACGTGGTGACTCTTCTGAATTAAAACGTGAGTTTTAAAACCAAAACTAATCGAATCTACGCAAAATCAACAGCCAAAGCTCTGATACCACTTCTCAGGACCGTGTACGTACGGAATACTAACAGATTCTGCGTGAAACCAGGTCAAATAGTGCGAAGTCCTATTGATTGGTGATCCAATCAGTGAGAATGTTAACCCGATCGATATAAGAATGAACTAAACGCTAAGAACAAGTAGGAATCGATCAAGAACGAAATTTGAAGTTGGATTGGTTGTCTTGGACGTTCTAGACGGCTAGGGTTTGTGAAATGTTATGAAGTGTTTCTTAAAGTTATGAAGTTTTATGTTTTTCCACGAATTAAGTGTTATTTGTAGGTTTATAGTTTCTATTCGTATGACTGAACCATTAGCATGGTTTAGTTGTGTGACTGAATCATGCGACTAAGTCATACGCACTGTTAGGACCATGTACGGGACGGAGTACTAACTGATTTACATGTATACCAACTCAAATAGTGCGGAATCCTATTTGATTGGCGATCCAATCAGTGAGAACACATGTAGAATCGATCTTAGATTAAATCTAAACTTTAAGAACAATTGCAAATGATTTAGTGCGATCTATGAACTTGGAACAGGTTCTATGAAGTCTCTGGACGGCTAGGGTACGATTTAGTACGTAGGGATTCGAATTGTTTCATTTTTCCATGAATTAAATGGTATTTATAGGTTAGGGTTTCTCATTCGTGCGACTGAACCATTAGCATGGTTCAGTCGTGCGACTAAGTCATGTGGTTGATCCATCCATATGATTGAGTGTTCAGTCGAGCGACTCAGTAAATCTCATGTCACAATCGTGCGACTAATCCCATCTCCTGGTTCAGTCGTGCAACTAGTTCATTAGCATGAAGTTGTTCATGCGTATGGTCCATTAGCATGGGCCATTCGCATAAGAACTTCACATGACTAAGTTTAAATATATTTCTCAACCATTCTTGACTAAGATCTATATAAATAACCACAAACCTATATAGTTAGTTCAATCATACGTTATCATACATTAAGCAATGAAATATTCAACATAATAAGCATAAACACAAAATATATTTCATTCAGTACCCATTCTATTACATATATGAAAGACATTTTACATTTGAGCTCCTAAACTAGGTACACATGTATCTACAAACTCCACCTTAGACCTAGTTTACTCTATCGTCTAACATTCTTCATCAGTTTTTCAAACTTCTTGTACTTCTCCTGTCTTGTAGCTCCAGCATGTATCTCAAATGCGAAACAGAGCCTTATAACATTTTGAAACTGGAGGGCTTGTACAATGTCTTGCACGTCATAGAACAGTGGCCACTTGTATAAGGTATAAACATCATTAGCCGACAAGTTAGTGTGCCACATTGGGTCAAACACCCTGATTGTTTCCATATTTCCATCTCTGTTCAAAACTATGACCACCTCACCTGTTCTCCAATCGTAGTACCACCATTTAAAGTGTGCAGTGAAGTCCTGAGGCATTTCCCTTAGAGGGATTATCGACACTGTGTGCGGAGGACTCCACTTCAGCACAATCTTTGGCTTTCTAGTAATAGCATCAACTTCAGATCTTCTGATATACCTTGTTGGTTGTTGAGGTTTGAAGTTGACCCATCTGGTGTGGTACTCTCACCTTAGAGCTGCTTCAAAACAACCTGACATCTTATGAGGGTCAGCATATAGCAATTTCAACTTTGCTAACTAGTTAAGCTCAAAACCCAGAAGAGTCTTCAGATCGTGTGGAAATCTGAAGTACTCGATCCCTTTCTCTCTTTTCATAGCATATACGTTGAGATCTTCAAAATAGGCCCACGCTATGATTTTTCCTAACACCTTGTGATGCTTCTTTACTTTATAAAGTTTGGTGCAGACACTTGACTTTGGTGCACTGCGTTGGGCGCGGATTTCTTCAAAACATGCCGCCCATTCAGCTTTTCGGATGTTGACATCGGCGTCTGTGGCTTGAGCTTGATCCTTATTTTTCTCTAACTGTTGCTCCATCTAATTCAGTTTCTCAAAAGTATCACTGCTGAGAGCATCATCTAGATTGGGGACTACATTTCCCTCTCTGTTAGCATACTCAGGATAGTGCTCTGCAGTAACATCCTTGATCTTGATCTCATCTATGTCATTCAGCTCATCGTCACTGGTCATGTCAAAAGTAGGAGCGTCCTTGACAATCTCATCGGGATTGAGCCGGAACATCTCAGCAAGTTGCTCATTCGTAAGGTCATGAATGATCTCTCCTTCTTCAGGA
>BJCM01267038.1:2601-13095 GCA_018326385.1 Flaveria bidentis | reverse complement strand
TAATTATAAAATGATATTTTAAGATATGATATAACTTAAATTACGTATGAGAAGTGACTATAAATAATAAAAAAATGATATCAACTTTTTAAAATATTATTTTTAATTTTTTTAAATAAACATTTTGTTTTAAAACAAACCGTATAAAAATACATTTTTTAAAAAATTTCTTGTTACAACTCCCAAATTTGCTTAATTTTGTTTTTAGAAATTGACTTTTTAAAAATATTAATTTATTTAGAAATAAACTTAATAAGTAGATCTATTTCTAAATTTATTAAATATTAAAAAATATTAAAATAATATATTAGTAATTAAGGTAATTATTTAATAGGAGAGAGATGCGAAAAAATTTTAGTGATAAGGATTGTGGTGATGACATATGACACTACCATTTATGTTTTTATTAGAATAAGAAAATTAGAAGCGGTTAATAAAAGATTGATGATTTTATATTGTCTTTTTTTGCCCAAAAAAAATAACGCTCTAGTCGTTCATACATCATCTTAGGGAGATTGGGCTCCCATCATGACAGTTGACTGCCAAGATACCGAAGTTTCATATTATTCCCAAAAGTTCCTGGTGTTGTCCTATTCTAGTCAAACTTTTTTTCTTTTTGTGAAACTAAAAAATATAAAATAAAACAAATTTTGCAGTCAATTTTAGTCCATCCATAAGAAAATCCTTCATATGAGTAGATAATGGTCCATATACACATACATCTCACCATTTTAAGTAAGACAATTGTATAATCATGTAATGTTAACTAGATATGATGAAACAAATGAAAAGGTGGCATTATATGGTTAGATAATTTTAAATATTACAGTAAAAATAATATGTAAATATAATATGTAAAAATATTTATACGATGATTTAGGGTTTTTACTAGAAATTAGACTCTTGTGTGTTATATTCATGATATTTAACAAATATTATGATGTATATACAACAAGGAAATGACACCTTTGATTGAATAAGCATACACAATTTGTATAATTTTTATTTAGATTTTATTATTATCTTTGATACAAATCTTTTCAGTTTACATAAATCACAGGATTTTGAGTTCTAAAAAGCTCGACCATCAAAATGATCATAGACTATTGATGGAAAAGGTGAGATTGTAAATACAATCTATTTAGAGTGTTTTATCTTTTAAGTCCTAACATTAATGACACTAACTAGGTCATGTTGCTCGTTTACACTTTTGCTTTCAATTTTATTCAACAACAATATGCAAATGGTATTTATCATTTAAACTTTTTACATACACATATGAATTTGTTTCATATTTTCTTAGTTTTAGTTAATTTTGAATTCTAATTTTTAAGAACTTATATTTTGATAATTTTGAATTTTAATTTTTAAGAACTTATATTTTGATATAATTAACTTTTAAAGCTCCATTGAAATGTAACCTTATAAAAGATATAAATGAAAATGTAAACCTATTATGTTATGTCCTCGTTTTTCTTCTTCTTCTTCTTTTTATTTTTTTCATTTTATGCTTTGGTTTCTTGTACTTAGACAACGATTCTCAAGCACATTAAATTTGGTGAAGTGGAGCATAATTTGACTATTTCTTTTGATTTTTGAGCACAAATAAACCTAGAATTAGTTGGGTTATATATTTTCCTAAATATAAATATACAGTTATATTAATATTAATACACTTCATTATGTCTTGAACTTGATACTAATTCAACTTATGTTGTATTGAACCTAAGAAATGTATTCTTGAAGTAATCATGATTGTAAAACGATCCAGTCTCTTCCCATTCTCTGAACAAAGTGGTAGCTAAATCAAATACCGGATACATTTAACAAGATCAAAGTTTATCATTTAATGTAGCCAAGTAACAAAAAATATATAATATACATCAAAACTTAGCAAAGTTTGACAAGTGTAAATCGTGTATGGTCTTGATACATATACTCATTTTTGACACTTACATGGTATCATACATTATCTAAATAAATCTTGCATCTTAGCTATCATTGTAACTCGACATGGAAGGGTTCCGTTGATCTCGAGACTCTAGCCTTGAGACCTTGTTCCTTTACATGTTATCAACCAGATCCAAAATACGAATGATTTGGACTCACATGACCTAATCAACTAACCTCCCACTGGCGGGGAGCCACAGAAATTATAACAATCTAATTTGTATGTGGATCATTCTATGCCAAAATTCTTTTTATCTGGTAAGTTATTCTACTTATAAAATATGTTTCATCATTGGAAAAAATAACAGACAAGATTATTCTAGTGGAAAATTTACAAGTTAATAATGTCACTATGTACTTTTAGAAATAACTGAATAAGAAAAATAAAAACAAAAAGTTATCTTCTTAACAAGGCCCATCCACTGGGCTTTTCCTAGCATGTAGAACATTGGTTGTATAATAATGGACTTTATAATATAGTGACTTAACGTCAAGTACTCAAGCCCATATCATTGGAGAAAATAAATTTTTACTAAGTATTAATTTTTTATTCTTTATTTCAATTAAATAGTTCTTTTTTTTATTTTATTCATTATATTTTTCCTCTACTATATTCAGAATCACTATTAAATTTATTAAAAAGAATATAGTAGTTGTAACGTATATGTATTTCTCCGATTATGAGAAATCAAGTTAAAATCCCTATAAATTTCCTTTATTTTTCACTCACAACCTCTCATACAATCCCCAATAATATATGACATACAATCATATCAAAATAAGGAACTTACTGTAATGCTCTAACAATTTTTTGCGAATAGAAATATTTGTAATCTTGTATTTTTAAAAACTTAAACTTACATCATCACAAATGTTACTAGGTCACAAGATCGTATGTGATACTTGACTGAATGCTTGATATTATCGTGGAGCGACAACTTTAACTTAAAAAATGTAATTTAGTTTTTTATATTAATATTAGTTACAAAAAGAAAATCTATAAATTCCAAAATGTGAATAATATGGTTACATCCCTGAGAATTATATTATTAAAAGTAATAATTATATTATATCAACATTATAGCATTCTAGTTTTTTATATGTGTCATCTAATCATATTTAGTTTGACTTGTAGTTGGTACAAATAGAAAGATAATTGTATGTAAATTCGCTAAAATAGATTCAATTAATTAACTTCAACAGTATGTAATATTAGCATTTCTTGTTTAAAACTGAGGCATGCTAAGGAATAAGTGTATGTAAATTCGCTTATATGTAACTAGATAAAAGTCACTAGACTTGTGTATAAAAAAAGCATAAAGTACGAGCTATATATCTCATGAATTGGTTGCATGAAATCTTGCTTCACCGCGTGTTGGCTACGCCCCGGGTTGCGTTTTCTGGAATGGTTCGAAACGTAGATACAAAAAGGACCTACTTGATGCTCCCCCTTTCCGTAGGGTTCAGAGAGGGGCCGGATTACTAGGCGATTTTATGTATTCAATATTACCATACATTTTATGCAAAATGTTGATTTCACATATTAAACCCTTGAACTATATGTCACAAAACAATAACATTACCAAAACATATACATAACTATAAACATATACATAAATGTAAATGGAAATAATCACCTTACGACAAAATGACATATTTGTATAGAATAACCAAAACCATAAAAAGCAACGATAAACCTATGAAAATACAGTGTAAACCAAAAAAAATTAACAAATAAAATATTAAAAGAAATACTCATTTAAAAACATTAATTAGAATGATATAGATAACCACTAAAAAATTGGAAAGAAAAAAAAAAGAAATTAGAGGGATGCCCTTAGCGGACTTATGGAAGTGATCTATAACCATCAAATCAAGAGGGTTATCATTGCATTAATTGATAAGGCAATTTTATACAAACAAACATTAAAAGCGCAAAATTAAAACCAAAATAAGTTTTAACCCTCTCATGTGGCAAGGTATGAGTGGATCATCTGTGGAGGAACCGTTTGTCAAAAATAATAAAATAGCATTTATGTAAATTACATTATAATGCATCAATCAAAATGAAAACAATAAATCACGATACGCATTACAACTAAAATAATTACAAAAAGTATGAATACAACTAGAAAAACTAACTTCGTGATCGAGGCTATATGTTTAACACGGTTTTTTAAAACAAATTCCAAGTTTCCCAAAAGAACTTGATTGTTTCTCATGATACAACGGTTTCGTGTGAGAAACTTGTTTATGTTCAATGCTTACTCTTAAGTAAGTATACTTAGCAATATCTTGTCCTCTAGTGATGAAGCACTTATTTTCACCTCTTAGGGGTATGACTTTTAAGTCGCACACATTGAAAAGGATTATATCAAATGGTTTGGTAGTTTTTAAGACTAATTTATAGGGTTTCTTAGTAAATTAAGCTTCTTCACGTGTAGTGCATTTTACCCTTGAATCGATGTTGAAATTCGGAATGCTATTTAAATTTGTTAAGCATTTCATAGTTAAAAAGTTCACATGACCAAGATGTGCATTCCAATCAATATCATTGGACAACTCAAACATGTAACTAAAAGTACTAGCCTTGTCATTCATACAATTTTTCACAACCATTACACTTAACTCAAGTGTCATACCCCAACCTTAACGGCGAAAACATTGAGATGTGAGGGTTAAAATTGTTCACATTCACATAACACTATCATTAATTGTAAATATGATTAACCATAAGTCTTAAAATGAAAGATTACAACCAATAGGTCTCAACAAAGATGAAACATAACATAAGTTCAAGATTTCAAAGACATGTCATGTATTTCCTATGTCCAAGTCCTAGATGTAAGCATGCTTAAATATTTTTCATCAACCTTATGTATTTTCTAAAACATGTTAAAAATAAAGTCAACTTTGAAAGTTAGTGAGTTTCCATGCTATCATGACCACCAGAGGTGCAAGGTAGTTTGGTTATGAAGTTCATGGATATATGGTCCCATTTCCACATGGGAATTTCAGGTTGCTCAAGCAATCCACTAGGACGTTGATGTTCGGCTTTAACCTTCGTACACGCAAGACACTTGGCTACGTAAGTTGTGATGTCTTTCTTCATCCCAGACCACTAATATTACCCACACATATCCATATACATCTTATCGGATATAACGAGTTTGATGAGCTTCACTCATGATAAAGGTACGAAGATTATCACGATTTGGAACTAAAATTCGATTCAAGAAGTACAATAATCCATTGGGTTTCGTTTCCAGTTGAGCTTGAAGATTTTACTCCAATTCCTCTCCCATTTTTCCTTCCGGTTGAACCACTTGTTGGGTCTCCAAGATACAAGTCTCGATGTCATTCTCATTCCTCAAATTTTGTAACAGCACCGTAGTCTCGTTAACATCCAAGCGAATCTCAGTATCAAATTCCCCTAAGGTATCAAACCATTATCGTCAATCACAAATTTCTATAAACGAGACCATCTTGTTATGAATCTTACGACTTAGTGCATCGGCTACGACATTTGTCTTTCAAGGGTGGTAACGAATGTCATAATCATAATCACTAATCAACTCGACCCAACACTGTTGTCTCATGTTGAGATCCTTTTGATTAAAAACATGTTGAACGCTTTTGTGATCAGTGTAGATTATACATTGTGTCCCATAAAGGTAATGCCTCCAAATCTTTAAGGCAAAAATCATAACACTAATTTCAAGATCATGTGTCGTGTAATTCACCTCATGGACCTTTAGTTGTCTCGATGCATATGCTATGACCTTTCCTCGTTGCATGAGAACACAACTAAGGCCTTGTCTAGATGCATCACAATATACGGTGAAATCACTGTTTCCATCGAAAAGGGTCAAGATAGGAGCATTACACAGTTTGTGCTTTAATGCTTCAAAGGATTCTTCTTGTTCAGACCACCACTCGAACAATTTATTCTTTTGAGTAAAGGAAGTAATCGGCTTCGTAATTTTAGAGAAGTTGGCAATGAAACGTCGATAATAGCCCACAAGACCAAGGAAAGAAAGAACTTCGGTTGGGGTTGTAGGAACACACCAATTTTTTCACAGCATCCACCTTTGCAGGGTCAACGTGAGTTCCTTAGCTATTCACCATGTGTCCTAGAAATTGGACCTCCTCAAGCCAGAATTCGCACTTTGAAAACTTTGCGTACAGTTGTTCTTTCTTCAAAAGCTCAAGAACTTGTCGCAAGTGAAGTTCATGATCGGTTTTGGACTTTGAATAGATAAAGACAATCACAAACTTTTCTAGATACAGTTTGCATACTTGATTCATAAGATCCATAAAGACAACATGATCATTTGTTAACCCAAAGGGCATAACCATGAACTCGTTGTGTCCATATCGAGAACAGAACATAGTTTTTGGGATATCATCATCATGAACTCATAGTTGATGATAGCCAGAACTTAAATCAATCTTTGAGAATATAGCAGCTCCTTGAAGTTGGTCAAAACGATCATCAATACGAGGAAGAGGGTAGCGGTTCTTGATGGTAAGTTTGGTGAGCTCAAGGTAATCGATGCACATACGGAACGATCCATCTTTCATCTTCACGAACAGAACAAGTGCACCCCAAGGCAAAGAGCTAGGACGGATAAAGCCCTTGTCAGACAGTTCTTGAAGTTGACTGGCTAGCTCTTGCATTTCCGATGTGAAAGTCGATATGGTGACTTAGCCACGGGGTTCGCTCCCAGAATCAAATTGATCTTAAACTTGACTTCACGCATAGGAGGTAAACCACTAAGGTCATCGGGAAACACTTTCGGAAAGTCTCGTACAATCGGGACATCCTTAAGATCTTTCCCTTTGACTTTCGTGTTGACTTTATAGGCCACGAAAGCCATGTAATTCTTGATTAGACATTTTCGAGCTTGAGTACACAACCTAAGCTTGAGTCCTTTGGAGGATTTTCACCGAATACTTTCAACGTATCCCCCAAAGGTATAGGAATTCGAATGCACTTATCGAAACAAATGATTTCCGCATGATGTTTGGCTAATCAATCCATGTCAATGATAACGTCAAAGCTTCCAAGTTTCATAGGAATAAGATCGATAAGGAAATCATATTCGTTTAGGATCAAGATGCAATCATGAATAATGACATCAACGGTGATGGGTTCTCCATCAACGACTTCAATGGTGAGAGGTCTTTCTAATTTCGTATGTGTGTTAGCAAGTATAGGCTCAAATTCTAATAAGACAAGACTTTTATCGGCTCCCGAATCAAACAGAATGTAAGCATAGGAATTATTAACAAGAAACATACTTGTTCAGTTTTAAAGACGTTTAACGATATAGGTAACACAACAAAAGAACTTAGATCATAAAGGTTAAGGTTGGATTCGACATACCGTTCACAACGTCGGTGTTTGCTTATGCTTGGTTTGTGTTGATGTTGAAAGCACGTCCTCGGGCTTTACCCGCAAGACGAGGGCATTGTCGGCGAAAATAACCGGTTTCCCCACATTTGTAGCAAGCATGGCAACTAACGTGATGTTTCTTGGTGCATGGTGACAAGTAGCCACCAAGTGCCCATATTTACCGTACAGTGAACAGATGCGACACGGGCTATTACCCGTATGGCGATACCTACAGACATTGCACAATGGTTGAGGACCAGGATAGGCCCTAGCAGTAGATGCTTGTGCAATAGGAATGAGTTGCCTTTAAGATACTTTGGGTGTAGTCACAACAAAGTTTCGGGCTGTTGTGAACTTGTGCTTCTTGTTGTTGTAGGACGGTTCATTCTTTTTATCCTTAGTCGCTTTAGGAACCGCCTTCTGAGTCTTTTTAGCACCTTTAATAGACAAGGTGCCCACTCTAATGTGGTTCTTAGTGAGTTGAGCGGTGATGGTAATTGCATCCTCCAAAGTTTTGGGTCTACTACCCACCACAACATCTTGAATTTAGGGTGGCACCCCCTTAATGAACTTCTCAATATTACAAGGAACGATGTTGACCATATGGGGCAAAAGAATGCTCAACTCATGATGCCTAGTTAAGTAGGCCAAATAATCTCCACCATCATGTTTAAGATTCCAAAACTCCTCCTCCAACTTTTGTAGCTCATTGCTTGGGCTAAACTTTTGAATTGCTATGTTCTTGAATTCATCCCAAGATAGTGCTAGCACAACATCAGCACCACAGTTTCTCTTCTTGCTATTCCACCACGTAAGTGCCCTTTGTTGAAGCACACTAATGGCAAAGCGGACTTTGAGTGCCTCAAGACACTCACAGTTGATGAAGGTGTTCTCCATGCTTTCAAACCACTCGAGAAGTCTAGTGGCTCCTTCCTTCCCACTAAGTTGGTGGGTTTACATGAGTTGAAGTGCTTAAATATGCAGGTTTGATTGGTTCTTCCTTGATTTTCACTATTCTCTCCTTGCCCATTGCCATTAGTGTTGTTACTAGCATTGGCCAACAAGGTGCTACTTAATTCAGTGACCATGGTTGGAAGTACGACAACCATTTGGCGAGCGATCATCGCAGCCATCTTGCGGTCGGAGTTATAATGCTTTCCATGATGACGAGACATGTTGGATATAAAGTAAATTAGTCACAGGAATTATGAGGTAAAGATAGTGAATGAAGCAAAGATTATTCAAGACTTATAAAACTCATAGGAATTATTCCATTTGGTAACACCTTACCATTTGGAAACGTTGACACGTCAAGGTGACTTAACTCCAATTGCTTTAGAAACTTTTCTACATTGACCATAGTTTATCACTCATCCCAGAAATCCCCAAGTATGCATAACTAGTCCCACAGTTGATTGGGATTATGCAAAATACTAACCTTAGCCCGAGGGCTTTTTGCAAGGAAATCCAGAATACATGTGTTTATGAGTCACACAATATCCCTTTAGGCTCAGGAAATTAAAACTTTGATGAGATTTTCATAGATTAGACATAAAGTCTAAAGATTTGAACCTTTCGTTATAAAGCGTACAATCCCACGTGTCGTCGAGAACAAGTTTAAGAGATTTCATCGTCGTGAGGTTATGTGTTAAGAATAAGTTTTAGGGGAGACAAAGCAACCAAATTTCCGAATTACAAGGCAATCCTAGCTAAAGGCATCATGTTGCACATTAAAAGGCCATCCTAAACATGTAGCATTGTGTAGCATGCAACAAATAGATTTACAAGATCATAAAGATTTTTCTTATGAGGTTCAAGCATCAACTATACTCTAGGTCACAATTTCTAATAAACTAGATCCCTATAGTTATGGGCTCTGATACCAATCTGTCACACCCCAACCTTTATGGCGGAAATATTAAGATGTGAGGGTTAAGATTGTTCACAGCCACATAACATTACCATTAATTGTATATATGATTAACCATAAGCCTTAAAATGAAAAATTACAACCAATAAGTCTCAACAAAGATAAAACATAACATAAGTTCAAGATTTCAAAGACATGTCATTTATTTCCTAGGTCCAAGTCCTAGATGTAACACCCGGAAATTTTCTTTGAAGCCGACGAAAGAAGAAAAAGAAATAAAGTCCAAAGTCCAAAGAAGAAAAAGAAGTAAAGTGGAACATGATGAGTGCATGCATTATTGAACGAGGAAAGTAATGAAAGTCTTGCAAGTATTGGATATCGGGGTCCTTTTTTGTGATCGACCATTTATATAGAACCTCTACCGCTTACCTCTAGTACTGCGGCATACGCTCAGCTGTTCATTTATTGACTTCGGTCCAGTAGCTATATTGTTCGGGGTGTAGCATATGGTATTGGTACGGAAGATATCCGATGCGCAAGAAAAGCCATAAGATGAATGAACGAATGAAGAAGATAATATAACTATTATTTATGTGTACGTATGATGTATGATCGTATGAAAGGAAAGTATGTTTTATTTTATAAGACTAGAACTCACTCAGCAACGCTGACTTTGATGTGTTTCCAGATGGCAGGTAATAGTTGCTGTGGATGGCACGAGGCGGCTACTCAGCTCTTTTGGATGGTATTCTTTTGTTAATGTTTTTGCGTTGTAGTGCGAATGAACGATATTTTGAAATGGACGCTTGTATTAACTTGCAAAAGCATATTTAATGTTATGAAAAGTTATTTTTATGTTTCTGCTGCAATATTTTCATAATATTAAGGTAATTTATAAGTTTTATGTGCGATGAGGATCCAACTGTAAGCGTCTCGGGAACGGGGCCTTACAAGTTGGTATCAGAGCCAAAGTTTAAGTGAAATGGGTAAATTTTCAAAATAAACCTTAACTTAAACTGAGAATGGGATGGAATAGGAATGGGATGCCAATCTGAGTAGCTGCGTGCCATCAGGTATTTTCGTAAAGTTAACCGGTTTTATGTGCGCATGGTATGTGGTTATGTGTTGTTTGTAGATTTAAATACTGATGTAGTCAGGACAGGTAATGCTCGGGGTGTGAAGAGTAAGGTAAGTGGCTAATCACAAATGGCCACTATAATTAGGGACTTACTATACTTGACATAAACTGAGTTGTTCCCTTGAATGACCGTGTTGG
>BJCM01267024.1:0-11498 GCA_018326385.1 Flaveria bidentis | reverse complement strand
AGATTGAAGATAGAGACTGATGCTGAGAAGACAAAGAAAAGAAGAACAAGCCAAAGATTGAAGACTGAAGACAATGTAAATCTTAGGGGGAGTATTGTTAGAACCCTTGGAAGATTAACATTTAGTCTTTTATTGTCTATTTTATATTTTGTACTAGTATAAGGACTAGTTTTGTAAATTGTTAGTTCCTTAGTTTCTAGTATAAATAGCTTAGACTAGAGTAGTGAGAGAAGTGTGTGAGATTTTGTTGTTAACTGCTTTCTTACTCTTGTAATTGTCTTTGCTATATCAATGAATTGTGAATTTGTTGATATTGCTTGATTTGATTACAATTGTTTGTGTTTTGTTGAATTGTTTACAAAAATCATTACAAATTGAATCAATTGATCCTATCACGAATGACAAATATGGATGAGTAAGGTCAATGCGGATGAGAAAGTGAACAAATGCGGATGACAAATGCGGATGAATAAACACAAATGCAAATGAATAAATACAAATGCGGATGAAGTTAAGGAAATACGGATGAACACTTGGGATATTTCCCGGGGCTATGTAAGTTAACTGTTTGAGGACATAGATGTTATGATGGGCATGTTACGATGCATGATTGATGCATATGCATGATGATGATGTATGATGTTGTTTGATTATGCACGATGTATGTTATGTATGTATGATGCCCTGCATGATGATGACTGAATGTTATGTTTATGTTCCATGTGATGTATGATTATTTTCCGATGGCTTTACGTCGAATGTTAATGAATGAAATGAAAGTATTATGTAACGTAAAGCAGAAGATAATGAAAAGAGGAACATGATGAATGAATGCATTCATTAATGAACGATGGAAGTAATGAAAGTCTTGCAAGTCTTGTATGTCGGAACATGCCCAATGTAGGGTGTTAGCCCAACGGTGTGCGGGTTTGCTACCCCAGAAGGATGCACATCGGGGTCTTTCTTTATGATTGACTATTTGTATGGAACCATTGTTGCTTGCCTTCGGTACTATGGCTAGGCTGCTATGCGCCATGACTTTTTACGCATTTTCCATTTGGCAGGTGAGCATTGCTGGGGATGGCACGAGGCAGCTACTAAGCACTTTTGGATGGCATCCATATTTATAATGCTTTTGTGATGTAATGCAACATGCATTTTGTAACTTGATAATGATGTATTGTTTTGCAAAAGCTTTTATAATGAAATGAGATGTCTATTTTGATGATTCCGTTGCAATTCTTTTCTCTAATGTAATGAAAATAAATGTTTTATGTGCAATGAACGACCAGCTTTAAGCATTCCAGGAACGGGGCTTTACAATAATTCCTCCACATACTATCTGTAAGTTCTCCAACGTAAGGCCCCGTTCCTGGAACGCTCACTGTTGGACAATCATTGTACATTTTATTTTAAATCACATTTCAAATCATTAAATAACTTGCAGGGAAATAATTTAACAAAAACCATTTCATATATTAATAATTTCTTTTGCCAAATAATACAACATTGTAGCATTACAACACTAAAAACATTAGTATTACATAAAATGGATGCCATCCAAAATTTTGCCAAGTAGCTTCACCCTGTGCCATCCTCAACAACAATTACCTGCCAACTGAAAATGCATAAAAATCAAAGTTGTCGAGTTAGTTCTGGTTTTATAAAAATATTTATATTACCTTCCATTCATTAAACATTTTCTTACTCTCGCACATGATCATACACCGTACCAACATGAAGGTAACATTTATTATCTTCCGTCATCGTTCATTCATTTGCATCGCACGTTTTGTACATTTCGCACTTTTCATTATCTTTCACTTCTATATATATCGTGTCATATGCTAAACCCCCTTTTTGGTCACAAAGCCAACTCATTAGAGTTAAGCGATAAGGATCCCATATTGCACATATGGAGCAGTCACCAAGACTGTCTCCCTTGTGTGAACCCTCATGGTTTAGCCAAGATCGCATGCTATAAACACATAGTTGAGCTTACAACTCTCATGGAGTTGTCAACCTCCTTACATTATGCTTGCAAGACTTTCATTGATTTATTATGTTCCACTTTATTAGATCTTTCGCTTCGTTAAGATAATACTTAACATTCAAAAACATAATCACACCACGTAAAGCCACATAGTAATACATAATAAGGAACATACAGAAGAATAGGACATAAACATGCATAACATTATCATACAACATCATATACATCATCATACATCAAACCGGAAACATCCCAAGTAATAGCCAAAAAATATCCCTTTTTCTCAAAATTCAGAATATTTTATAAGTCTTTAGGCGCATGGGAACGATGCAAGTGAATGGCCACTATGCGGGCGCATGGTGTCTTAGGCACATGGGAACACTTAGGCGCATGAGGAAAACTTTAGCGCATGGGCAGGGTTTGGGCGCATGGGCAGTATACAGGCGCATGGCCAACACTTAGGCATTTTGGTAACATTGGCACATGAGCACTATGCGAGTGCATGGGCCTGACTTAGGCGCATAGGCACTTAGGCGTCTGGGCAACTTAGGCGCATGGGAACATTTAGGTGCCTGGGCAATATTCTAGGTGTATTGGCACTATTGGGGTGCGTGAACCTTAGGCGCATGGCCAACTACCTTCTAACTAGCATCATTTTCAGTCCACAATTCATCATTATAACCCATTTTGAAGCCTTGTTCTAACATACTAAGCATCAAAACAATCATACAAGAAGATCGTAATCAAAATCCTCCGAAACATACACCCTCTCAACAAGGCACATACACATCCATATGGGTACACACCCAAATACAGTAAAAGCATTAAAAACATGCATTTTCAGCCTCAAACAAGTAAAACATTTAGAAACGAGGATCTAGAACTCACCACTTGCACTCCTTTGAGTAAGACTTTTTTGAACCTGAGAGTTCCGTGAGTTCAAACAACTAGACACACCCCAAAACACACAACCAAACACATATAAACACATAAGCACATACCCAAGGCTAAAAATCAGCCAAGAACAACCCAAAACACCAAAAACTAACTTGGAAATTGATCTTCTCTTCTTCCTCATTCTAAAACCGAGAGAATTATGCTCTTTCTCTACCTAGAAAATCCGAATGAATAGAATAGTACAAGGGTGGGCGGCCATGCCACCTTTTGTTCAAAATATTATTAAACTTTTTGCCCCTTGTATATAATTAACCACTCAACTTTAGTTATATTTCTTTTCTTTCTTTTTCATCACTTTTTTCTCTTCCTTTTAAAATTCCCTGGTGTTACAAGTCCACCGCCCTTATATAGGTTTCATCTCTGAAACCTATCATTCCTCGAACAGCTAAGGATAATGTTGTCTTATCTCCTCCTAAGGTTCCCACGTAGACTGGGATCCCTTTCTATGCTTCCACTATACTCATTACAAGTGGTACCACTTTATTCCATAGCCTCTTCTCCTTTCGATCAATGATTTCCACTGGTTGCTCCGCTTAATTGAGTCGCTCATCTACCTCAATGTCTTCTAGTGGTACAACCATATCTTTATCAGCTAAGCACTTCCTTAAATGGGAAATATGGAATGTTGGATGAATCCCGCCTAACTCTTCAAGCAATTCCAACCTATAGGCCACCTCTTCTACTCGAGTAATGATTTGGAAAGGCCCTATGTATCTCGAGCTTAACTTTCCTTGCTTTCTAAACCAAATGATACTTTTTCAAGGTGAGACCTTCAACATGACTCTATCACCCACCTTGAATTACGTCTCTTGTCCGCATACAAATTTTGTCTATCTTTGGCTACCTTCATAAAGGCCTTAATGTTTTTCAGTTTCTCCGTCATTGCCTCGATTACTTCAATGCTCCCTAATTCCTTCTAACAAATATTACCGCAACATATGGGCGTATTACACCTCCACACTCTTGTTATAGCATCTCACAACCCCCACACTCTTGAGCCATATGATGAGGCTTCCCACACTTGAAGAAGATGTTTGAACCCTATCTACACTCCCCAAGATCCTCCTTCCCGCACTTGCCACACCTCTTTTCCCTGCATCGAGTGTAGCTACATGCCGGTCCTCCACCCTAGAAACCTTGTTGTTTGGAGTGACACCACCATGTCCAAACCACTTCCCATTCTAGTTTTGCTCACCACCACCTTTCTTGCTCACCTCAAACACTGCCACCTCTCGTTCTACATACAACTTTCCTGCATGATCAACCACCAACCTAAACGTACTTGGCTGAGTGGTGATCATGTGCTTGCGAATGCTGGCAAGCCCTAAATGTACCTCTTTATCTTTTGTGACACGGGTGTCACCTGATTTAGCACCAGCCTTGGCATGCCATTGAACTTGGTGGTGTATTGTTGGTATGTCATGGTTCCCGCCTATAGCTACAGGAACTCTATCTCAATCTTATTAAGTTCCCTATGAGGACAAAATTCCTCGATCACCATCTTTTTCAGCTCACTCCACTTCATATTCCCAAAAGCCCTGCTACCCTCGATCTAGACAATATTGTCAAAACATCATAAAGCCAAGTCCATAAATGTGTGTGTGGCAAACTTCACCTTCTGATCCTCTTTACATTCGTTGATATCAAGCACAACTTCCATCTCTCTCACCCATCGATGAGGAACATCAGCATTATCGTTGCCATCAAAAGTCGGGGGCTTGCATCACTGGAATGCCCCATAATTACAGCCTTGTGCTAATTCTAACATAGGATTTTCCTCCTCCTCATCACTAGAGATAACTGTTTCAGTCTCTGGCTATTCCTTTTCCCCTCCCTTAAAGATCTTCTTATCCTTCTTCTCATCCGCCCTTATCACTTTGGTCTACATGATCTGATGAATTTCTTCGACAACAACCTCCTTCACTGAGTCCCTTGGATTGGCGCTCTCATTGCCACCGTCTTGGTAATGGGTCTGGTGCTCCTCATGAGCTGTCTCACCAGTATTGGCTCTGCTTCTAGTGACCCATGGTCTAGTAGCACGTCGACCACGACCTCTACATTGTGAAGCCTTCAAAGATCTACCACTAGCCATCCTTTAAACACACTATAAGATTCAAACAACAACACGGCCATTTAAGGTAATACCTCAGTTTATGTCAAGTATAGTAAGTCCCTAATTAGAGTGGCAAGTTGTGATTAGCCACTTACTTTACTCTTCATACCCCAAGCATTTCCTATCCTGACTATATTAGTATCCAAATCTACTAAAAGCATAGATCAAATAACATTCGCACATAATACTGGTTAACATTAATAAATACCTAATGGAACATAGCTACTCTAACAAATCCTTCCATTTCGTCCCATTCTTAGTTTAGGTTTAGGTTTTTGAAAATATTTACCCATTTCTCTTAAACTTTGCTCTGATACCAACTTATAATGCCCTGTTCTAGGAACGCTCACAATTGGACAATCATCGCACATTTGATTTTAAATCACATTTCAAATCATTAAATACCTTCAGCAAAATAATTTAACAAAAACCATTTCATATATTAATAATTGGTTTTGCCAAATAATACAACATTGTAGCATTACAAAACTACAACACAAAAACATTATTATAACATAATAAGGATGTCATCCAAAATTTTGCCAAGTAGCTTCACCCTGTGCCATCCTCCAAAACCATTACCTGCCAACTGAAAATACATAAAAGTCAGTGTTGCTAACTGAGTCATAGTTTTATAAAAATATTTATATTACCTTCCATTAATTAAAATATTTTCTTACTTTCACACATGATCATATATCATACATACATCAAGGTAATATTTATTATCTTTCGACGTTCATTCGTGCGCATAGCACATTTCGTACATTTCTCACTTTACATTTTCTTTCATTTCTATCAAGATCCTTTCATATGCTAAACCCCTTGTTAGGTCTAGGATTAGTAAATCTAGTCCATTTTGTATAGGCTTAGTACTTGAATTAATATCTGTAATGAATGGTTGTAATTCATTATTGTGTATGCATTAAATGTATAGGTTAACCCATATATATGTGTGTTGATTTATGTTTGTTTGCAGGTACAAACATTATACTTAGTCAATTTCTGAAATTGACTAAGTGTTAGAAACATCTACGAATGAACATTTTGTTCTTCCGTAGATATGTTTCTTACAATTAACAAACATCCAAAGATCATCTGCGGATGAACCATCAACTGGAGTGAAGTGAGAATTCCAAGTGAAGATTCCTGCGGAAGAACCAGTTTGCTTTAGAAGATGAAAGATTCCCGCGGAAGAACAATTTCGGAAGAACCAGTTTGCTTTGGAAGAACAAGATTCCTACGGAAGAACAATCAACTACGGAAGACTATATTCCTGCGTAGACCAAACACTTGTATTCAAACAATACAAGTGTTACAAGTCAATAAGTCAACAAGTCAACAAGCTAGTTATGCGAATACCAAGAAATCCAAAGATTCCTTAACAGAAACAATTCAAATCCCAAGAGATCCGGTGTTTCCTTAACAGAAACATCATTGTCTATATATATGGATCCTAGGTTTCGAATCAACAGACGGCTTCGACGACAAACATCCAAGCAACATTACAATCACCAAACATCATATCACACAAATCAAAACCCTAGCAGCCGTCACATCATCAAACCACAAAATTCAATAGCATTCATTCATTGTTTATTTGTAATCATTAGCATGTTTTGACAAAATATGTTTGAAACGAATTTAACATTTGTTAATACATTAATAGTGTTCTTGAATCATTATTGATATTGATTTACCATTCAAACAATTAAACTAAGCCAATGTTGATTTTGCAAACGTTGACTTGACATCAACTAACACTGATTATTCCTGATTGCAATCCTTGGATTCACAGGTGGTATGAGAGCCAAGTGCTCATTGATTTGGATCGATTGATCTATTGGTGTTAGTTGTGTTTAATTATTTTCAAAAAAAATTGTGTGATATTTAATCTGTCGATTAACTTGGATCTATATTCAAATCAATTGAATAGCAGATCTTGGCTATTGATCAAATTAATAACTTGTTCATATCTCTTGAACAATTCCATTAGTTAACATCTTAGATCTTAACTAATCATGAGCAACTTTGGTGGATCATCTTACCAAACATCAAAGTTGGAAACAAAAGCAGATTTCAAATCCTGGAAAATCAAGTTCAGGAATCATGTGAATTATACAGATTCGGACTTATGGATATCTATAACTAAAGGTCCTTATATGCCACCCACCCTCGGGCCAGATTATAATGATAACAATCTACCCAAAAGCACGAAAGATCTGTCACCTAATGATATTAAGAAGGTTAATATTGACATCAAAGCATACATCTTGCTTAGTGTGGTTTAACAGAAGAAATATTGATCAGATGTGAAAATTATAAAACAACAAATTCCTTGTGGAAGATTCTTCATACACTCTGTGAAGGGAGTGATGAAATTTGAAGCATTAGGAAAGATACCCTGCGTTCATAATATGAAACCTTTCATCATATTGAGGGTGAATCAATTACTTAACAACTCCACAGTTTTATGCAACTCGTTACATAAATGAACATTCTGGAGTTGTAATACATAAATGAGGAATTGAAGAAGAAAATGTTCCATACTTTACCAGAAAGTTGGAAGAAAACAATATCCATGTTCAAGAATACCATAGATCTCAAAGCAGTCGGTCTAGATACTCTAGTGGCTAAAGTTAAGGCTCTTGAAATGGATGAGAAAACAAGAAACAAGAGTGTGAGAACTCATGTATCTCCATATCATTTTAAAGAAATAAGAAGTGCAGGAAGTGCTTTCATGTCTAATAATGATGGTGATAACACTTGTACTTTGAGTGAAGATGAAGAGGAAGTAAGATTCTATGCCTCAAAACCTCCTAAGAAATCTTCTCAAAGTAAGTCAAAAAAGAGAAAGAAAGAACAGATGATCAAAGAGATAAATCATCTGAAAAACCATCATCCAACAATCAATCAGAGTCTATCACTGTCATTCTAGACTCTGAAGAACAAAAGGCAGCTTTTGTAGCTTTCAGTTCAAGCTTTTAAGCTTACCTAGGAAGTTCATTGCCCACTACTAACATGTGCCAACAAGATTTAGAAGAAATTCCTCCAGATGTAGTGGAGGAGATGGATCTACAATGGCAAATGGCAATGATTGCTTATAAAGCCAAACAATACCTAAGAAGAAAGAAGAATTTGGCTGCTGCAAGTAAATCATCACGTATAGGAGTTGATAAATCAAAGGTAAGATGCTTCAAGTGCAATCTCTATGGTCATTTTTCTGGAAAATGCAATCAACAAAACTCTGAATCAACACAACATCAGAATCATCAGGGTAAACAACCTTCATCAACTCAGGTATATCTAACATTGATAATAAAATTGAGATGAATGAAACTGAGTCTTCTAAATTAGAAAAGTGTAATCAATTCAATTCAGAATTTGACTTTGATGAGTGGGATGACTTGGATGATTCTGATGAACATAATGATGATCTTCTCAACAAGGGTAAGAATCTTGTTTTTAATACAAATATCCCAAAAGTGCTTGAAGAAAAAAAGCTGCCATACCCTCGTAAACAAAGAAACATGTTGAAGACCATCTGCAAGAGAATAGCTCAATTAAATGAAGATCTTCAAGAGCTAAATCTGCAACAAACATCTTCTAATGAAGTAAATGAGAAGTGTGCCTCTACTAAGGAAAGACACAAGTCATCTGTGGAAAAAAGAAAGAAAAAGGCATCAACAGATCATCAGCGAAAGAAGAACCTCTCTCCAGTACCTGATCTACGGAAAAAGAAAACTTCTTTAGTAGAAGTTGATATTGATTCAGTAGATGATCTACGGAAGAGGAAATCAGCAACAAACTAACAAAAGCTTCCCAAACCAGAAAAGAAAGAGTCTACAGAGATGAAGAATATTGAAAAACCTCAAAAGTTAGCAATCCATAAGAATGATTCTGAGAATGAATTAGTTGAAAAGTATTGCAAATGGTGTGACATGAAAAACCATAATACCAAAGATTGTTACTTCAGTAGCTACTGTTCTATTTGTAATATGAATAATCACATGACTGCTGACTGCTACTTCAAAAAACATTGTGCTATCTACAACAATAATAACCATTCCACTCAGGAATGTTATTTCAATAAAAAAACAAGACAAAAGGCATAATGAAGAAAGATTCAGATAAGTCTGAATCAGACACTGCATCTACTGATTGTGAAAAGGGTTCAAAACTGAAGAAGTCTGAACAAAAATCAAAGTCAAAATCAAAGGATAAAACATTCTCAAGTGTTAATCATTCAAAGAATAGATCAACTTTCCTGCAATCAAAAACACCTAATAAATTGGTAGATTTTTCTGAAAAGGAAAAAAATAATGATGATGTATTCATTGATAACTTTGAAAAGGGAATTCATATAAATCATTCAAAAACAAAAGACTGTGAGACATTTAATGATAAAGTTTCAGTTTCAAAATTAAAGAATCAAACAAAAAACATAAGCTGAAACAAGAAGAAATTGGGAATCAACAACCTAGTTCATCAATATCCCATTCAATAGAATCATCCTCATCATGAAGGAGTAATTATTGTAAACATTGTTAGCAAACCCAAGATCACTAAGGCTTGGGTTGTTAATTCTAATTGATTTATTTCTGAATGCAGGAACAATATTGGAGAGCTGACAATAAGTGGTATGTTGACAGTGGTTATTCCAGGCATATGGCAGGAAATTGTTCACTTCTCCATGATTTCAAACATAAAAATCCTTCTTATGTGACATTTAGTGGGGATAAAAAGGGAGGTAAAATTTTTGGTGAAGGAATGGTAACAAATGGTGTTCTCAAGTTTGAGAAAGTAAATTATTGTGAAAATTTACAGTACAATTTACTTAGTGTGTCCCAAATTTGTGATCAAAATTATACCACATTGTTTGATAATGCAAACTGTTACATTCTTAAGCCAGGTTTTTCTGTTCCAGGAGATTAGGTCCTTCTTAAAGCATCAAGAAAAGGAAACACTTGTGTTTTGGACATGAACAACACCTCACTCACAAAACATGAAACATGCCTTCTATCTAAGTTATCAGAAGATGTATCTCAATTGTGGAACATAACGCTTATCCACTCTAACATGAAGAACATGAACAAATTGGTGAAAAATGACTTAGTCATTGGACTACTAAAGAAAGAGTTTCACTGCTCAACTCATTATCTTCTTGTTACAAAGGAAAACAACATATAGTGTCACATAAATAAAAACAATCAACACTGATACTACACCACTCAAATTGCTTCACTTGGATATGTTTGGTCCTCCCAATGTGATGAGCATTGGAAAAAGGCAATATTGTTTGGTGATAGTTGATGATTTCACAAGATTCACATGGGTCTTTTTCTTAAAACAAAAGAGTGAAACATCAGAAATGTTAATGGACTTTGTCATCAAGATTGAGAATCAACTTGATACTAAGGTTAGAATTTTAAGGAGTGACAATGGTACTGAATTTGTCAATTTTGAACTGGACTCATTTTGCGGGAACAAAGGTATTGCAAGGCAATTCAGTGCTCCAAGAACTCCACAATAAAATGGAGTGGCTGAAAGAAGAAACATAACTCTCATTGAAGCAGCCAGAACAATGCTAGCTGATTCACAATTGCCCATCACCTTTTGGGCTGAGGCAGTGAATATTGCATGCAATGTTCAAAATAGAACATTAATTGTCAAAGAACACAACGAAACTCCTTATGAGCTTTTATTTAAAAGAAAACCTTATATAGGATATCTTAGAGTTTTTGGATGTCATGTATCTATTTTAAATGTAAAAGAGTCATTAGGAAAATTTTCAGAAAAAGCATATGACGGTTTCTTTGTTGGATATTCTTCAACATCTAAATCTTATAGGATCTATATTCCACAACATAACATTCTGGAAGAAATTCCTAATGTATCCTTTGATGAATCTTTATTTACTAAATCAGTTAAAGGTTTATCATGGTTGTTTGACATAGATGCTCTGAAACCATATTTACTCTCCTTGGTGCTGAAAGTTTTGAGAATTTAAGATAAGTGAAGTTTTGGTAGCATCAGCCTAGGGGGAGTTTGTTGGATCAAGAAGAAGGCAAATGCAACAAAAACTAAGTCACTTAGATAATTTTGTTGTTGCATGCAAAGGCTTCCAAAGCTTAGCATGGAATTTCCGAAGGTTGTAGAGTTCTTTCAAAGACAAAGTGAAAGATCAACTTCCAAAGACAGAACTCTACTTCCGAAGACAAGTGCATACTTCTGAAGTTCAAGTCTTAGAAGAATAAACTATAGACCACTTCTGAAGAATGATGAAAAGAAAAAGTCTCCAAGCCTTGGAAGAAGCAGCCTCTTCCGAAGTATAAGTGGCTTCGGAAGTACTTACTCTTCCGAAGCCATTTAACCTTCAGAAGACACTGCTATGAACCAGTGGACACAAGTATGGTCTCTGACACTCTGCTGCAG
>BJCM01267023.1:0-13012 GCA_018326385.1 Flaveria bidentis | reverse complement strand
TATTAAATTACATATATTACTATATATCTAATATAAATATATATAATATTGACATCATCCGTTTCTTAAATCCGATGCGACCGGTTCAACCAATCGACTAGTAAGATGACCGGTTCACCATTCGGTCCGGTTCTGAAACAACTGAAAAATACTCAATATCGTTTTCGAGGATATTTGCAGTTTCATTCAACGTATAATGCTTATTCAAACTTCTAAGCATATCTTTTCAAATATGTTTCAAATTTGAAATAAACATAATAAGTTTGTTTCCGTCTTTACAGCTCTCTCTCTTGTAGGTCATCTTATTCATCTCTCTATATATATATAAGTTATAACCTTCTCCACCATTACTAATAAAACCTGCATGCAGCTTCTTATCACATTTCATACACATCAATGGCCCCTACTCCACAGATATCTTTGAAGCTTCTAGTAAACAAAAAGGCACACCGAGTGTTGTTTGCAGAAGCCGGTAAGGATTTCGTCGATTTTCTCTTCAGTCTCCTCGCTTTACCCGTCGCCACTGTCATCAGACTCTTAGACAATAAGAACATCGAAGGTGGCTTATCTAAGCTCTACCAAAGCGTCGCGGATCTTAACAAAGAATACATTCAGTCTAACCAGAAAAGAGATGTCCTCTTAAAACCTAAATTCTCTCTTCCGTACAACTCTCCTCAACTCCCTTTGTTACCATCTGAAATAGTTGTATCATCATCGTCATCGTCATCATCATCATCATCAGTTTCGGACTCTTCAGCGGTTTTCTACAAGTGTGACCGTTGCAACAACAGCCTTCTTTCTACTTGTAGCCGTAGTTGTCCGTCTTGTAGCCGTACGATGACCATTGTCGATGATCGCTATGTTCTGAAGTCGGAAGGGGGGTTCGTGAAGGGATTGACGACGTATATGGTGATGGATGACCTTGTGGTGTCTCCTATGTCTACTATCTCTAACATCGCTTTGCTTAACAAGTTTAACATCAAGGATTTGGGTGATTTAGAAGAGAAGGTTGTTCATATCGGTGTGAATGAGGTAATTTCACTGTTTCATTTGTGTTTTCTAATGGTTATGTTAATGTACTTTCATCAATTACAAGTGTTTGCTTTTAACGTAGGAAGTGGGTTACAAAGATATGTGTTGTAGTTTTGTGTCACTTGCATGGTTAAGAAAACAACATGTTGATGCTAATTTAAATTACTATAGAAAAGATTACAGTATATATTATGATCCATAAGATAAAGTATTTAAACAAGTTATTTTCATGTTTATATGTATGTTATTCGTGTCATCTCTACCTTATTCGATATAATACAACCTGTTTTGTCAGCCCAATGGCCATATTATACTTGGTGAAATAAAGCCTAAATCGAAAAAGATATGCCGTAAAAGAGAACTTTATCTTTAAATAAAGATCTCAATGTGTTTAATGTTTATAGAAAATTCATTTCTAGTAGATGGAGATTCCAGATGTACAAACAGAAAATTATTGTAATCTCTCCTAGAGTAAATGCACCACGTACGTCTTATAAATTCTATAAGAATTGCAATTCAAGATTTTTTATTTTGCATGAAGAAACTATTAGTCTATTATAAACCGCATATAACTTACACATATGTATAAATGATGTAGGGCTTGGAACTACTGAAGCATTCATTGAACTCTAAGACCGTGCTGACGGATGTCTTTCTTGGTAAAGTGGTTGACAAAGATGATGATCTTGAAAACGTCTAAAGGTTATGGTAAGTGATGGTTATGGACCTCTTAAAAATGACTTCTTATATGTTTTGATTTGGTTGTTTAGAGACACCGAGTACCCTCAGAATTTCCCATGATGGACGTGCGTTTTTTTCTGAAACCCCTTCAATAAGAAATGGTTTATTTTTCTTATCTTAATCTCAACCTTTGTCCGGAATATGATTTTGGTTCTTCTGATTCTCAAATATGTCATGAATGTAAAGATCGTCTTGTCAAAATTTTGGCATTTGAATTTTGTGGTTTATAACAAAACTTTATTGGATGACCACATCAAGATCACACATCGCAGAATATCGTCTTCATTAGAAATGCATTTAGAACGTTTATGATTTAGATTATCTCTCTAAGTTGTGCATTGATATACCAAATATCCATTTTTGCAGTATTGCATTTATAGACTGTGATTTTCGATGGCCAAAGCATCATCACTAACCGAACATCTAATGTTTACAAACCCACTCTTATATACTTGTTTCTTTCTTTTAACATACATCTCTTAAGTAGGTCCACCTTCACACCTCCTTCCTTGCTTTCATTCACACCAAACCACACCCCATAGACTAATAGTCCACATACCACATGTTTACTTATTGGATTAATCTTGATTGGGTTTAAAAGGGTCAAGTACGGGTCATGGAGCTGAAAACGGGTGTCTTTGATTTGCTAGAGTGAGTCGAAAGTAGTGGGGTAGTGCTACTTATTTGTAGGAGTTGGCTTACTTTATTTTCTCTATATATGTATTGTTGATTATGAATGAATATAGAGTGAGTTTGAAAGCAATAAATTACGTTGTGTTATTGAGTGTTTCGTGTGTGTTTTGAGGCTTGAACAAACACCACTTACAACCCATTCCTAGTCATCTGCCTATATCAACACTTTACCACATGATGCACTCCCTAACTTAAATTGGTAGGGAGACTCTTATTGAAAATCAAACACTAGGGGTTAGTACAACAACATCCTAATATCAATATTATCCGAAGTACGTGAATTTTTAGACATAAATTAAAAGAAATACGACAATAGTCATTAAAGGTACAATGATCGTTTAGTATATGATGATAGTTGTGGGCATAGATTAAGATGACACTTCAATCCAATGGTAAACTTGCCACCATCCGTACGGTACTTAGCATAGCCCTATTTCATTCTTGATCAACTATACAAGAATGCCTTTTTACATGGAAAACTACATGAACGGTATATATGCATTAACCCATGGGCTTTAGAAATCCTCAATTTCCTATCATGTTTGCGTACTAAAAGAACTCTCTTTACAGGCTAAAATATGCCCTTATGTTTGGTACTAAAGATTTGTAGATATTGTATCCAGATTAATGGGGTTCCACCATAGTAAGTGTGATCATTTTTTTGGTTCATTTACAAACAAGAAACCAAACGAGTCTGCATTCTTTTATATGTCAATGATATCTTACTCGTCACCTCATCTAACGAGCTTCGATGCTAATTTATATAGCACATGTCCGCCAAATTTTCTATAAAATACTTGGGACCTCTTAGCTACTTTCTTGGCATTTCAATAACCCGACATTGAGACTCATTTTTTATATCGTGACAAAAGTATACTAATGAAATACTTGAACAAGTGAGTATGTCATCATGAAACTCCACACTCACACCTGTTGATGCTAATTTTAAACTAAGCGGCAAAATGGGTACTCTACTAGGTGATGGAATCGATTACCACTAGTTGGCTAATGCTTTGCAATATTTTACATTTACCCAACCGAATATAACCTTTGTAGTTTAGCAAATCTATATGCATACGCATCCCCTGCGCACGACACTCATGAACATATTGAAGCACATACAACACTATATTACAGATACAATTCTCTATCCCCTGCGCACGACACTCATGAACATATTGAAGCACATACAACACTATATTAAAGATACAATTCTCTATGGTTTAACTCTCACAAAATCGGTGAGTATTTATCTCAGTTCATACACCAACGTCAATTGGGCTAGCGGTTCTAAATAATACACGTCATTTAAAATCCGGATATTGTGTCTACTTAGGTGATAGTTTCATTTCATGGTCTTCAAAACGTCAACCAATTCTCGATCATTTGAATGTGGAAGCCAAATACTGTGGGGTAGTGAATGTTATTTCAAAAGTTGGTTGATTATAAAACATCTTGTTAAAAACACACAACCTAATATCGTTCCACATTAACGTACAAAACATACTGAAATGGACTTTCATATCGTTCGAGAAAATGTTGCACGTTGTCAAGTTTGACTTCTACATATTCTGTCCATATATCACATAGCTGATATTTTATCAAATACGACCCTCCTACTTTTGACTGGCAAGCTAGGGGTATATTTGAACAAGTATAAAATACATTTTTATAAATAGATATTGCGAATATTGTTTGGAATTATTATAAATTAATGGAGAAGGCAAGCAATTTTATAATTTCTATTTGCAACGCTAACTTGAGTCATAACTGGTATTCTTTAAAATCGAGGAGTATGGTAAGTAAAAATTACATGTAGTTACAATAGTGGACAAAACTATTATTAATAAAGTTGGTATATTGTATTAGCTTTTATCTTCAATACATATAGTTATTAATGCATATATGAAATTGACGCAGGATCAAATTCTACTATTTCTTTGACGCATCTTCTTATTTCAAATAATATTAACTGTGTTATTGTTATAAGATACATTTCAACACTAGAATATAATACTATGGAATTTGAAAATGGATATATTTGTATTTAATTTTTTCAAGTTCTCAAGGATGACACCATGTAGATGTTAGATTCGTCTAATAGTAGATTCCAATTGTCCTACCCTAATTTTATAGTGGTTATGGCGTTGGGATTTTCTAGCTTTATTTGGTCCTTAATAATCATTATTTTTGGAATTAGACCGGACTCGCGGGTGGACCGGGAACTAGTCTTAAAACTGGTGTGATTGTGTATTTGGATAACTTTCAGTTGAACCGGCTAGTTATCGGTTGGACGGTGAACCAGTTGTACAAAACCAGATTTCAAAACTTTTTTTATTTTTTTCCTTTCCAAATTTTATATTTTAATTAAATTTAATAAGTTATGATACATATTTTAAGTTAATTAAGTGTTAATATAGTTTAAGGGTATAAATTCACTCTAAAAGATATAGTGTTTTCATATTTTATTTTAAAATTAAACATATATGAATAATATTAAATTATAATATATGACGTCATTTGGTTTTCAAATTCGGTTTGACCGATCCGATCGGTCTGACCAATGAATCTCTTAGACGACCAGTTTGTTGCCTGATCCAGTTTTAAAAACATTACTACTTATTGTCGACGTTCTGACTACTACTTTTGCCTGTCGTTGCCGATAGACATCTCAAAAAATATAGTGCATGAAGCCATTTTTATTCTTTTCTAAGAGCATTCCTGCTAGGTTTCTTATATATTTGTGATTATGTTATATATATATATATATATATGTATATATATTTATATATTATTAAATGGTTGTCAGTGGATGAAAGATAAAATGTTATTATTTATTTGTATTGGAATATTTGGTTAGATACTGTTCATTCTTATTAATATTTTAAATATTTCTTTAAAGTGGTTGTGAGTTAAAAAAAGATAATGATAAATGTATAAAAATTTATTTTTTAACTAAAAATGTGAAAAAAATGTTGTGACTAAAGACAAGAAAATTGATGTGAATGCTTTGATACATGTTTCAACATAAGCTTATTTTGCCAAAGCCTATTTTAACCCAATGTCGTGTCAACCCGTTACACAATCCTAACCGACCATTTTTAAGGATTAATATCACCTAACAAAAATAGAAACAAATATACCAAATCATTTTAAGCACTTCAAGATTCAAAGTATTAACTTTTTCGAGGAATATTTTTCCGCTAAGAATTTGAACCCTCATTCATATAAAGATTGATACAATTTCTACGCACATTGTTAGGCTATGGACTAGTAAGTAGGAACGTATCGGATTTGGTTACCATTCTAGTAAATGACTCTTTCTTATTAATACAACTAGAAACAAAGAAACACTTATAATAATATATATTAATACTAAACAAAATACTAATCATAACATAAATCAAACTTTATTAAATAATTGGATTGGAATTATAGTCCGTTTGTATCGCAAATTATACTTACAAGTAACAAATCCCAATTAGAACTAAGAAGAACTAAACAAAAGCATGATATTTAGAGACACAATAGTGTCAAATCAAAGGAGTTTTGCAAATTGACCCTCGAATCATGTTTTCACTTTCAATTCAAGATAATTTTAGTGGTACTTCAAAATCTTTAATTGGATAAAAGAAGAGGTATCAACAACGAATATGTAAACTATTATGAAATTCGTACTAGAAATCATATAAAATATGATAACTTTAAATGATTAGATAAATCCTTTATATAAGGTTAAAATATTGCGTTCAACTAAAATTGTTTGAACTACCTTATTAGAAAGTACTATCGGTAGAAACCACTCTCAGTTACCATCGAACTTCATCATCTACCGAAACATAAAGTTTATACTAAACTTTCATTCCCTACTAATTGAAAACCAAAGTTGACACTTTTGACCAGAGATACTACTGAGGTATTTTTTCAAGTATATTCCCAACAATTTTTTTCAAAGCAATTTCCAATGCAATACAAGTTTCTCATAATTTCCAGTTACTACTAAGCTTGACTCGACCAAGGGCTTTGCCTCTTAGACCCTACCAAGGGCTCCCAACCTTGGACCCAGCTACTAAGGGCATAGCCCCGGGACCCCGTTGTCTATTGGTTCCTAAATTTTTGAAATTATGATGTAACACCCCAAAATTTCCAAAAATTTAAGAGGGTACAAAGTTTTCGCTCGTGAGGTTATCACTCAAGGAGTTTCTCACACGTACTAATGTTCTCGTGCGAGAACATGCCTGAATGAAGAAAACTTATAAAAAGAAGAATATCCCTCACACCTTTCACATGAAAACAATGTCAATGCATCCTAGAGAGAGGCGAACACTAGAGAGAGAAAGTAAAGAGAAAGGTGATCAATGTAAGAACTCTTATGTTTAAACCTTGTTTAATGCAAGGATGAAGGAAATGATGATAGTTTTATTGCTTAAACATGTAGATTTGTGTGTTAAAGCTCTTGGTTAGTGTTGTTTCTCTTGCAATCATCTTAAAGTGAGTCTTAGACCCCTTCTTTTATATGTTTTTCATGATTTAGGGCTAATATGTATACTTTGATGATTGTTTACACAAAGTATGATAGTTTTGATGATATAGAATGTGTTTGCACATAAAAATAGACCAAAAATCAATAACTTAGGGCTTAAGTTTCAAGCAAAAACGATGTTTCACATGAACTGATAGGTTCTCACATAAGGTGATTATTGCCCAATAGTTCTTGCGCGAAATATAGTTCACACATGGTAAAGTTCTCGTGTGAAGTATAGTTCTTGCATAGTGAGGGTTTCGCGTCGTATGTCACCATTGAATGCATGAGTCTTTTAAAGTATGTACATAAATCTCCTTGCATAGTATATAGATAAAGATAGTATAAATGATGATTGATAGCTAAGAAAAGAAAGAATGTTATTTAAATTACTAGCATATAAAGTGAAAGGGGAAGAATTAAATAATTTTAGTAAAGTTCACAAGTGAAACATTAAAGAACTTGGATAATAATTCAAGAATAGTTATCCTGTTAAAGCAGAAATGTGAAAACGACATAGAGGTCTTGATGTAATGGCAAGCGATAATGGCAAGCGATAAGAGTTTTGCATATGTTACAAGCCAGACAGAAGTCTTGTGTAATGGCAAGCGATAATGAAATCTTGTATTTTACACGCGCAATGGCTAAAGGAGTTTTGTACGAAGTATAGACTCACGATAAAGAAAAGACATAGTAACAATAAAAATTAAAGCTAAAGTGTGGTTAATAAATGAACATAGGTAATAGCTAAAGAAACCTTACCTTAATGTAAGCACATATATTAAGTAGATAGAGTCTAAAGTATAGTATTCATATAAAATGGTTAAAGCTAAGAATAAAATATCGCTAAAGCATGATAAATAAATTCGGTTAACGGATAAAGTTATAGTTAAAGAATTTTATTAAAACAAATTAAAGCTCACTCAGCGATGCTAACTATTGTATGCATATTAGTTTGATAGATATGCTACGTGAATAAGTTGTAAGCTTGACATTGATCAAGATGCTACCTGGCATATGGTCAAGACGGGCATCATGTCATAGTTTTCCTATACTTAGTTAAAGTTATCTTGATTCGATGTAATTATTGATTATAGACAAAGTTTAATTTCGTTGCTTATAGTCAATATGATTTGAGTTTAACAACTTGTGTTTCTGATGTTCAAATCTTATTGTGAGGTTGGCTGAAAACATGGTCTTACACATGACATTCTCAAAACAACATGCATTGCATATTTTAAAACTTGTTTGATGTTTGAGTATGGAATCACTTTTGGTAAAATCATAATTGGTAATTAAGTAAACCGTATTACTCATAATAGCATGATGACATAAATGTCACCAACATTCATCCCATCTTTTTAGTGTGATCCTTAATTTACTTAAAAGTATATCATAATGGAAAACAAATTGACGAAAATAAATGAAAATATCTTAACGATTGAATTTTTATCATAGTATATTACACATTTAAGATATTCGAATGTTAGGGTGTGTTTATGAATTAAACTCTTTCTATTCATTTGAATGCCTTTAGATAATATGCAACAATTTTAGCATACTAGCCTTTTGTACATATCCTCCTATGAGCACACAAAAATAAAAATTTAAACCGTATCCACAATATCCACAATAAAAAAAAAATTAAGTTGCTTAATATTTATTCGGTTTGGTTCGTAACCATATCCAAACTGCTTATTTAACCTTTTGTTTTTATCACCCATTTCATAAATTTTGCTTATAACTAAATTCAACCTAATAACAACCGGTTTAATAAGATAACCGGGCGAAACAAATTGAATAAATTCATTTGATTGGTTAAACTCAGTTTGGTTATTATCAGATTTTTATAATTCAAAGCTGAATAAAACAAATCAAATCTATAGATACTAATAAAAGAATGTTTCCTTTACCACTTGTCATCTTCTGTTGGGTGTCGAATCCAACAAATAAATAATAAAAATGTGAACCTACCATACACATACTAAGAATAGTATAAGCGGAAGTAGGATTCGTTTCCTCAGTGATACGTGTCAATTATTTTATACCAAAAACGTTTTAACACAGTTACTTTGATTGATTATGGACTAAGGTAGGTGGAGGTTTTAATTATAAACTAAAATTAAAAGTAAATTGCAAAAAGTAGAAAAAATTCCAATGAGCCGACACGATCATGTCAAAACTGTTAATGAAATTCTATGCGGCCGTGTTAAGGTTCTGTCAGAGAAACGAAAATTAACATTTTTTGAATTTTTATTATGAAAAAGGGATAACTAAAAACGTTAATTAAATGGTGAAATAAATTCAAATATAAAAACTAATTCCGACACTAAGATAATTTCTTAATTTGATTTGGCTTACGATCATTAACGATTACGGTGTAATGACAATTTTCAATTAATAGTTTGTATCGATACTAAACATCACGCCATTCCGATATCCCCTCTATCTAATGTCCACTCAATCGCAGTTCGTTAATTAGAGCCGACACGTTACTCTAAGCTCACGCCATTCGGATTTTAGTGCGTGGGTTGCAACGATAGAAGTATCAGTTATAATTAAACACACACGTCGTTCGATATGCTTAATTAGATTGTGTGATTCTATACCGAGAATGAATTCATAGACAAATTGAAATCGTTAATTGTTCCTTATGTCAAAAATCAAAACTTGACTAGAGTTTTAAATCTTGAAGAACTTTATTAGAAAAATTAGTAAGTTGATCAGGTTTATTAACAATCTAATATATAGTGGATTAGATCCAGGTTTAACATCAAGAATCAAACAAACAAACCATTAAAATAAAAACAGTTCATAAACGCTTCGCATAAGTTCAAATCAAAATCAAAGAAATTAAACCTTAATGTTAAAACTAAAGATTGTTCTAGCCGGACATGACGACTAGATCAATCATAACTAAAATAAAATAAAACTTACGAATGGAAAACCAACAAAAAGAACCTAAATTGCTACAGCTCTTCTTGCTTGATAAACTTGAATCTTCAATGAAATCCTTTCAAGATGCTCCAAGATGCCTTCTTTTTTTTAGTCTTCTTCTATTTATCCTCTTTATTTAACTTCCAGATCCACATTCTTGGGCCTTGTTTTTGGTTGTTTATCTTTTTAATTTTTAAATAAATCTGTGGATGATCACCTCTAAAAATAATTTCTAAACTTTAGGAATTTTCCTGTACTTTTTAAAATTCAAGATTCTACTAAATATTTTCTTTTAAGTATTTTACTTCTTTCTCAATTGAATGCACCTAAAAACCAACCAAAACACACCAAAGTAGATTTTATCTCACAAAAACTACTATTTTATAAATAAATGAAAAATACATGCAATTAATGTAAAATATATGCTAAAATATACCCTAAGATTATTGTAATTTTTGACTAAAAATAAAACTAACAAATCTCCCCAAGCTTAAACCTTTCCTTGTCCTTAAAGAAGTTAAAACTAGAAATAAACCAGGAAGTGAAAACAAGACAGATGGTCATATACTTAGGATATTGGCAATACCATTCTTAGCCTCGTGTAAGAAGTATGAGCATAAAATCATCTTATCATGCTAATTTTCAGTTGTCGTAGACAAATTGAGTTTTCAAGATTTTTATAAACAAATGTGCCCAAATTGCTAGTTATGATCCTCTAACCCTTAAGTTTCGGATTTATCATTTCATATCAATTAATCCAAGTTAACACTACAAAAAAATTGTCCTACATTAACACATAAAAGTGTCGCAAAATACCCAAAAAGTGCCGCTAATGGCCCCTGTATGAATGTGTGGCACACAAAAAAAGTGCCACTAAAGCCATTTAGTGGCACTTTTTTCTGTGCCATCCATTCTTGAAAAGATTTTTAGTGGCACTTTTTTTTGCAAAATATCTATACAATTTAGTGGCATAATTTTTTTGCCATAAATTTAATAAAGGCTTTTGTGGGTATGAATGATGTGCCAATAAATGTATTTCTAGTTAGAGATAAATGATGGTTTTGAATCATTACTAAATTACAATTAAAAAATGAAAATAAAAAACACTTAAAGTTATATAATCATAACATAGATTCTGATTTTAATCCAAAACATGTTCCAATGTTAGCAAACAAAAACATAATAAGTTCCAAACATATTCAAGTGTTTACAAACAAAGTAAATATGCTTTTTCTGGTCGTTAACACTATTCCAAGTAAAATGTTGCTATCTCTACTACACCAACACTTCACATTTTGTCAACTCTTCCTTCATCATCATGACTTTTTGAAGATGATATTTCATTACTAGATGAAGAACCAACACGAGGGACCTAAAAAATACAAATTAATTTAAACAGATGTTAATACAAAGTAGTAGGGACGAGCAACTATAAGATATAAGGACCCAAAATTAAGTAATAAACGGGTCAAACAAGTTAAGTTGTACATATACTAAATAAACGGGTCAAATAAGTAAAGTCATATATATAATAATAAATGGGTCAAACAAGTAATACATATAGTAATAAATGGCTCAAACAAGTAAATTATACCTATGAAATTAAACAAGGTCAAACAAGTAAAGCTATGCATATAGTAATAAACGGGTCAAACAAGTTAAGTTGTACATATAGTAATAAACGGGTCAAATAAGTAAAGCTGTATATATAATAATGAACGGGTCAAACAAGTAATACATATAATAATAAATGAGTCAAACAAGTAAAGTTATACATATGGCAATAAATAGGTCAAACAAATAAAGTTAGGTATATAGTAATAAACGGGTCAAACAAGTTAAGTTGTACATGTAGTTATAAACAGGTCAAATAAGTAAATTTATATATAATAATAACGGGTCAAATAAGTAATACATATAGTAATAAATGGCTTAAACTACTAAAGTTATACATATGACAATAAATAGGTCAAACAAGTAAAGTTATGTATATAGTAATAAATGGGTCAAACAAGTTAAGTTATATATGTAGTTATAAACGGGTCAAATAAGTAAATCTATATATAATAATAAACAGGTCAAACAAGTAATGCATATAGCAATAAATGGCTCAAACAAGTGAAGTTATACATATTGCAAAAAATAGGTAAAAAAACTAAAGTTATGCATATAGTAATAAACGGGTCAATCAAGTTAAGTTGTACATGTAGTTATAAACGGGTCAAATAAGTAAATCTATATATAATAATAAACGGGTCAAACAGGTAAAGTTATGCATATAGTAATAAACAGCTCAAACAAGTAAAGCTATACATATAGTAATAACACAGGTAATAATCTTCACAACATTATTACAAGTTGTATGGTCATGTATGTAAGTACGTGTATGTTCATATCATTAAGAACTGTAGACAAGTTTGCATTGGGGATATGTTCTTGGATAATGTTCATCATCACATTCATAGCACTTTGTAGCTGATGAATAATTTGTGAATTATTTGGAGAATTGTCATTAATTTTTATGGCCGACATTCGTCCAATTAATCGAACATACCCTCTTTTATCTGGGCCTTTAACTTTTGAATAGTCATCTTTGGTAAAATCATCCCGATCTCCTTGTGTGCTTGTAGAGTCACTTGCAATAGCTTTCAGTGAACTCTAAATAGATAATAATACAAGCAAGCATTTATTATTATTATTTTATAAAGTAAACATGGACATGATAAATACGAATATTTTATTATGTAAAAATGCATCACCACAACTCTAGCAGCTTCATCATCTACATAACTTCCATCTTTACGAGTTCGTGTTGTTATATACATTTCTCCTCTTGTTGGGTACACATCATCATTCTTCATTGCCTATAATTTATGTTTGATGGTTAGGAAGAGAGTTCAAAAGAATGTATGACAATAATGTCAAAATAAACCAGATTAATACCACTTCATGAGCAAGTCTAGCAAATGACTTTGTCCCAGTTACATGAGGTTCCTTCATCTTTGAGCGGCTTGATCGTTTTTTAGCACATGTATTCTTTAGTAATTGGTATTTTAGCACATGATAAGAAATCATACAAAATAAAAT
>BJCM01267022.1:0-13571 GCA_018326385.1 Flaveria bidentis | reverse complement strand
TTATTTATTTCTAGTAATTAAAATTTGTAGTTACCACTACAATTTTATAAGTCCAAATTAAGAAAAACTCATAAATAATATTTAGAATCTTTTAAACCTATAATTTAATTAGGTTGTAAAAAAGTATGAATTTAAATCATAATATATTATTGACAAACGATTCGGGTCAAAATGGGCGGTTGTCACATATCAGGCTGCTCCAAAGGTGTCTCACCTAGTTGCTGCCAAGTGAATTCTTAGATACCTTAAAGAAGCACCAAAGCTTGGTCTCTTGTATCCTAGAAACTCTAACTTCAATCTTTATGGCTATACTGATAGTGACTATGGTGGCTGCAATATCAACAAGAAATTCACATAAGGAGGATGTCAATCTCTTGGTGGAAGAATAATCTCATGGCAATGCAAGAAGCAATCTTGTGTCTCAACATCTACTACCGAAGCTAAATACATTGCTGCTGCAAGTTGCTGTGCTCAGCTGCTTTGGATTCCAAATCAGATGCTAGACTATGTATTCAACTTCATGAGCACTACTATCCACATTGACAATAAGAGTGCAATATCCATTACTGAAAATCCGATGAAGCACTCTAAGACAAAGCATATTGACATCAGGTACTATTTCATTGGAAATATTAATGAGAAAAACCTGATTAAATTAGTCAAAGTTGACTCAAATGAACAATATGTTGATTTGTTCACCAAAGCCTTTGATGAAAAAAGATTTAAGTATCCCATTACGGCTATTGGGATGATAAACATTGACTAATATATCTTATTTGGAAATATTTTTTAAAATATGTATTGTCTTCTGTCAAATACAATCTAAACCCTGTTACAAAAGGTTATTCTTCAAAATTAACTAAGTGTGAGTATTTCCGAAGAGAAAATTACCCTCGGAAGAATTCTTCATTATCTTCCGAAGGCAATTTCCTCAATTCAAGCTTATCTTCCGAAGAATTTTTAGTCTCGGAAGTATATCTTCACTACTTACGAAGCTTGAAAACCTATTTATTCGGAAGACCTTCTTACTCTCGGAAGTAAACTTATTTACCTTCGGAAGTAAGTTTTGACTTCGGAAGAGAAAATCCTTTGGAAATACTTTTACTTTCGGAAAAAGACTTTACTCTGTAACGGAAATCTTTGGGTCGAACGCTATAAAAAGAAAAGATTTTATCAATGATATCGGAATTTTTTAAATGGTTTTTAACCTTACCGCCCCTGTCACATCTTACCCCTTCATCTTACCCCCAACCGTCACTTCACCTTATCCAGTCGTCTTTTTCACTTATTTAAATAATTCCAACTCATCATTTTAATCTTTTTACCACTTTTACTACCCAAAGCACTTCTCATTCTAACCTTCTCTGATTCAAATTTTCTTCCCCTATACTTTCTCACAATGGAACTAGACCCTCAAGACAGTCAAGTCACACTTATCCAAGGATGCTGACTTCTCTGAAATCATCTCTTTTCTCACCCAATCTACCTACTATAATGCCTTGACTGTAAACCACACCGTTTATCTAAACCAAATGGAGGAGTTTTAGGCCAATAGTCACATCGAAACCCAAAATTAAGTTAGGGTTATAAGGTCAAGTATTTGTTGCCAGGAGTTGGTCGTCTCTAAAGAATTCATCAGGGAGCATCTGGAGCTTCATGATGAGGGCGCTCCTACTGAATTTTCCAAGTCAGACTTGGATGATACATATACCCTGCTGGGTTATGGTGGAGATGTCAGCAGGTCTACTATTTACAACTTTAACTTCTCTTACAACTGGAAGTTCCTGCTGCATGTTTTTCTCCATTGTTTATAAAACAAGTCTAGGGGATGGGATCAAATACCATATGAACTAGGGTGCCTAGTTCATGGAATGGTGAAAAGGCTTCACTTCAACTACTCAAAGTTTGTGCTGACTAACCTTATGGGAAACTTTTAGAGGGACACATTCTTCATGTATCCTAGGTTCCTTCAGCACATAATTAATTGTGAGTTGGACCAAAGTCAACTTGTCTGTGCAACTTCTTTGACTGTCCCTCACATGATGCCAACCATCTTCAAATTTTTGAAGAAAGTGTCCACTAATTTCACTAGAAGACATACATCAGTTCTTCTAAGTATGATTGAGCCAATGGCTCCTAGTGACATCCCAGTTAACCCCACAGGTGATGAACCCACACCAGCAACTACCCTCACATTGCCAAATTTACCTTCTCCACCCATCAAGATCACCTATCAGAGACGTCCAAAACGAACCTTTGTTCAATATCCTGAACAAGTTCCCCCTGTTCTACCTAAAAAGGCTAGAGTGGAAACATAGGCTCCCACTCAGCTAGAGGTCCCACCTTCTTTTACACTTGACCTCAATATGGGTATTGAGTCTCCTCAGTCTCAATCCTATGAGCCCGAATCCCAACCCAAAAGCCCTAGGGTGAGTCTCTATACTCCTTTGAGCAGCCAAAAAGGGACAACCCCACCAAAGGCTCAATGCTATTAGACATTGACCATTGTCCCGGGTCACTAGAAATAACTTCCATATTTTTCACTGACCTATTGACAAGATCTGATGAAGAGTTCATGTCTTTTCATGGCAATGAAGTTGATCCACAACACCCATTAAAGGATCAACTAAGCCCAAGGAGACCATGATCTCTAGCCCCCATCAGCATATCCAAACTGAGGTGAGTCCCACTGGAGTGGAGGGGACTCATGTATATTCAGCTTCCACTACTGCAGGTGCCTCAATTAGCCCTCGGGTCAGTGGTGACATTGCTGAGACTGAATCTACGGAAACCAAACATTCTGATGACTATGAAAGAGATACCATTATGCATGGGAAACCAGGGCACCAAGAAACCACTTCTGGTGGTAAGGATGAACATACAAGGTATGTTACCTCATCTCCCCATGATTCTTCTTATGAAGATGAGGGAAGACTAAAACTCACCATTCAAGACCTACTCACTAAAGTCTCAAATCTTGAATTCAGGGTTAAGACTTTAAAATGTAGGTCCGCCACTCAGCAACTTGAGATTGACAATCTCAGGGCTAAACTAGCTGAGAAACAGATTGATTGAGAGGTCTGTTAGGCATGTACCAGTACAGATCTCCCTAACTTCTTCCTCTAGCTCATCTATCTCTCAGAATTATGCTATCAAAAAGGGGGAGAATGTTCAAAGACAAACACCCATGGTGTCCAAGAGCTCAGTTATCTCAAAGCTCTCTTCAAGATATCCCTTTCAGCATTCAGATGTCTTCCTAGAGCCTCCTCCAGTTACCCTACAAGTGAATCCTAGGATGGTAAAAGATCTAAACAAGTTTTTTACCTTGTTTCTCATGGGATTTTCTATGTGGCAGCCAGGTCCAGATATCTTTTTGGCCTACTTTGGAGCTGAAGAGCTTTAGAGGTTGAATACACCCTCTACCACTTTTGAGGAAGTTAGGCAACCTAAGGTCTACATGAAACCTGAGATTAATTTCGAAGGGAAAATGGAAACTAATGGCCAAACAACCAAAATAGTTGGGACAGAGAGTGTATTACCACAGACTTCCGAAGCAGAAGTCAAAGCTGTGGAAGAACAATTTCAATCTTCCGAAGTCGATATGGAAGCTACGGAAGGACTCTTCTCCTTGTGCGATGATCTTATCATGACAGATGCAATCCTGGAGCTAGAATCTAAGGTGAATAGTGAGGATTTTCTAAAGTTACCAATCACTCAATCACCATCACCACTTCACGCCCCAACAACCAATCAATAGGCTAAACCCTCTACAGAAGAACCTCCAAGGTCTAAAGCTTCCGAAGATGTCAAAGGAAAATGGAAGCTGACTAAGGAAGAACTGCTAGAGGAGGAAAGGTTAGAGAAATTGAAAAGAAAGGGAAGATTACCCTTTAGGAAACTACTAGCTGGTAGTAGCAAAGCAGTTGTAGCCAACCAGGAGACAATTAATAACAAGAAAAGAATGGACGTAATTGACAGACTTGTCAAGATGGGAGATGCAAATGAAGAAGTGCTCCTCTTACCATTAGAGGAGCTGATTGAATTGGAAAAAGGCAACCCTGCTATTAAAAGAACAAGAAGAAGCAGCAAGGTTGACCTTGGAAGAAGAAAACCTGAAGAAAAAGGAGGAAGCCAATCAAAGGCAAAGGAGTGAGAGAATAGCCTTTCTGAACTCAAAAGGATTCTCTATTGAGGAACTTGCTCCACATAACAATGACACGATCCTGTGGCTAGTAAACAAAGAACTAGATCAAATGGAGAAGGAAAGAAAGAAGGCTTTCATGGAAAGGATGAATGAGAGAAAGAAAAAGGAAGATGATATGCTAAGCTTGCAGCTTTGAAGAAGTCTGGGGACAAAGCCTGGATAAAAGACTATCTCAGCGCCCATGGCATCTCAAGCAGGCAGGTTGGACCCATGTCCATAAAAACCCTACAACATATTGTCAGTGAAATCAAAGCTGACATATTCTCATGAAGAAGGAAGAGATCTACAAAAAAGTACATGGGGTGACTTTCACACCTTCTTCACTACCACAACCTCAACCCCAACCTATCCCCTTCCATTTCCTTATCTAAACTGAAGCAACATCTGAGCCTTACACCCCTGAACCCAAATCATCAACCTTACCCACTTCCTCACCTACTCAATCCAAACAACCACCAAAACTACCCATTCTCAAACCTAAAACCTTACCAAGAACCCAATCCTTATCAACCAAACAACCACCCAAGTCATCCTCTCATCCATCCAAACCTCTTTCTTTAGAAAAGTTTAAGGAGATCAAGAGGAAGCTCACCAACTGGATATCTTTGAGCAATATCTCCTATGAGGATAAGTCTGTTAATTTGACTTACATTAACAACTCCTCAAGTTCCCTCACAAGAGTGCAATTCCTTGATCTCCCAAGAGGAACACTGGACCAAGCTGCTAGATTACTTGGCCTCAACTTTAATTCTTTAAATGATGAGGAGAAAAAGCTCAGAAGAAAGTTGGTGACTCTACTAGATACAAAGAAAGGGGACAAGGGTCCTAGTCAGCCCCTTGTGCCAAGAAAGAAGATTATCCAATGGAGGTTCGATGAATCCTCTCACAACTTTGTTGTGGAGAGAGAAAATGGAGAGAGCAACAGACTGAATGCCTCTTCCCTGCAACACTCAAGCAGATTTGATATTGCTGAGTTTGTAGAGAAACCGTTCTCCAATCCCTCCAACTCCGACATAGCTGCTCACATTAGAAATCATCTGAGCAGCCTTCATCTTGCTGAGCTAACTGCAAAAGCCAAGACTGAAGAGGATTTGAAGCTAGAGAAAAGGAAGACAAGGAAATGTCATCCATCAAAGGCAAAGCCTCACAAATGGTGGAAGGGCCTGAATTGGAACCAATAGTTAGATGGGAGTATGACTATAACTCCCGTCAACTAACTCTCTTCAGAGGGACTCACCAAAGGGTACATATCATTCAGAGTGACAGACTAGATCTCCTATCCGTGAATGATTTGTACAAACTTCTCAGCACCACTTCCAGGAAAAACAAAGAAACAGATAAGTATCTGCTTTCCCTGGTGTTGAAAGTTTTAAGAAGCAGTAACAAGTGAGGTTTTGGTAGCATCGGCCTAGGGGGAGTTTGTTGGATCAAGAAGGCTAATGCAACCAAAACCAAACACTTAGAGTATTTTGAGTACAACTAATAAAGTTTTTCCGAAGACAAGTTCAGCACTTCTGAAGGTATATGCTGAACTTCCAAAGCAAAGCTCAAAGGAACTTCCAAAAATAAGCTTCTGCTTTCGAAGACCAAGTCTCTGCTCTTCCTAGAGTTCAACACTTGGAAGAAATGAAGACTACAACTTCCAAAGAATGAAGTCCAAAGGAAGCCTCGGAAGAATTAGTCACTTCCAAAGTATAAGTTGCTTCGGAAAAACAAGTTCTTTTGTAGCCAGTTAACCTTCGGAAGTACCTACTATGAACCAGTGGACATAAGTATGGCGTCTCTGACACTCTGCTATAGACCTCTGATACTGCATGGTGTTTTCCCAAAAGGCCATGTAGTTGACCATATTTTAATCCACTATTCACACTTTATTAGTTAGTACAGTTGCCAACTTTAGTTGGTGACAAAAGGTAAGTCATAGACATGTTATGACTATCATGTCTTAGATAAGACATTATCTAAAATACCTTAACTATAGCTTTGTAGTATTTGCTTTAATTATAGGATTCCAGCTAGTATCAAAGTATATCCGGCTGTAGGTAGTAGTATATATAGTTTCTCATTGTAACTTTTGTAGTAAGTTTGTAAGAGTCTTGTAATACTTTGAGTTGAGAAGTAATATATACAAGTATATTTTCAAGTAAAATTATGTTTAAGTGGGGTAATGAAATGTAAAACTCAAGGAAATGTTTTACCTCAAATTCTTTTGATTGTGGGATTTCAAATTCCCTCTCTAGGTGGAAGGATTTTGAAATCCTACAACCAAAGGAATTTAAGGTGAAATATTCCCTAGGGTTTTACATTTTATTACCCACTCAAACATAATTTTACTTGAAAATTATACTAGTTTCTCAATTCCATTCAATTTAATTTCATTCATCCCAACCAAACGCCCCCTGAGTATTACCGATAATTAACCAAATCTAAAAATAGGAATTGATTCCCTTTTTTCAACTTTGTAATTGATTTAAACTCTTGTGTTTTTAGTGTGTTTCATAATTAATTATTTTAGTGCCAATTACTTTAATTTTAGTTATATAACCCAATCTTGAATAAAACTTTTGCATTTGCTTTATCATCAAAAGGTACATGTAATACAAACAACTTGCTTCTCATGAATATGATTATACCTACTTACATTGTTATCTAGTATATTTTGCTTTTTTGCATGATTTGATGACGGTTATAAAAGTTAGCATTGAAAGATTTCATGCGACTGAAGGGTTTCTTATGAGAGCTTGGCAAAACATGAAGCTTGTGTTCTTCATTGTGATACTTACTAATGTACATAGTTCATCTTGCAACTAATGGCCATCCAAAATTGTTTTAATTAATCTAATAGCAACGACTTATGGCATCACTGATACCATATTTTGCAGCGACACTATTAGCGACAACTAAATCTAAGAGTAACGACTTATGGCACCGTTGATACCACCTTTTGCGACGACACTATTAGCGGCGACTTAATCTAAAAACCGGTAATTAACGAAATCTAAAAACCGGAATTGATTCCCTTTTTTCAACTTTGTAATTGATTTAAACTCTTGTGTTTTTAGTGTGTTTCATAATTTATTATTTTAGTGCCAATTACTTTAATTTTAGTTATATAACCCAATCTTGAATAAAACTTTTGCATTTGTTTTATCATCAAAAGGTACATGTAATACAAACAACTTGCTTCTCATAAATATGATTATACCTACTTACAAGAATATGATTATACCTACTTACATTGTTGTATAGTATATTTAGCTTTTTTGCATGATTTGATGACGGTCATAAAAGTAAGCATTGAAAGATTTCATGCGACTGAAGGGTTTCTTACGAGAGCTTGGCAAAACATGAAGCTTGTGTTCTTCATTGTGATACTTACTAATGTACGTAGTTCATCTTACAACTAATGGTCATCCAAAATTGTTTTAATTAATCTAATACCAACAACTTACGGCATCACTAATACCACATTTTGCAGCGACACTATTAGCGACAACTAAATCTAATAGTAACGACTTATGGCACCGCTGATACCACCTTTTGCGACGACACTATTAGCGACGACTTAATCTAAAAACCGGTAATTAATGAAATCTAAAACCGAAATTGATTCCCTTTTTTCAACTTTGTAATTGATTTAAACTCTTGTGTTTTTAGTGTGTTTCATAATTCATTATTTTAGTGCGAATTACTTTAATTTTAGTTATATAACCCAATCTTGAATAAAACTTTTGCATTATACCTACTTACATTGTTGTCTAGTATATTTAGCTTTTTTGCATGATTTGATGACGGTCATAAAAGTAAGCATTGAAAGATTTCATGCGACTGAAGGGTTTCTGATGAGAGTTTGGCAAAACATGAAGCTTGTGTTCTTCATTGTGATACTTACTAATGTACGTAGTTCATCTTGCAACTAATTATCATCCAAAATTGTTTTAATTAATCTAATAGCAACGACTTATAGCATCACTAATACCACATTTTGCAGCGACACTATTGGCGACAACTAAATTTTATAGTAACGACTTATGGCACCACTGATATCACCTTTTGCGACGACACTATTAGCGGCGACTTAATCTAATAGCAACGAGTTATGGCGCCACTAATACCAACTTTTGCGGTGACACTATTAACGGCGTTTTTTAACCATTAGCGACTAATTAATAGTGACAACACATTAGCAGCGACATGTTGCCGCTAATAGTAGTAGTTGCGATAACTGATACCTTTTGCTGCGACTTTTGTCGCTGGTTGAATTCCTTGTTGTGTATATTTCATCTTGCAAAATCTAGTGTTTCACACCATCACAAAAGTACAAAACCCTTTTCATAGTAGTTATTACTTTAACGGGGCTTGGTGAGTGATGTTACTTTTCAATCAAGATATATAAATCATTGGTTATATAAAAAAATTATATATTCCCTTAATCTATGGTATATGTACGTCAAACATAGTTCTTACTTCGAATATATTAATCAAATAGAATGCAAAAGACGTCGAGATTAATTAATTAGTTGCAATTACACACATCATAAAATGTCAAAGAGGTTTATTTATCAATGTCACATAGACGTTAAGTATGATAATTTCTTGAGAAAACAGTTTGGGGTCATGTCATGTACGGGTGTATGTACCTATGTTTTTAGATTGGAACAATACTCTAATTACACATATTAACGATATTGAAGTGCATATACAATTTTGAACATATGAAACTTTTTAATTAAGTGGTTATATCATCATATAAAGTTAATCATGTATATACTATAACAACAAACAATAATTACAAACCCCCCTATTAATGTATACTAAGGGATATACAATAAGGGCACAAGGCATTACTTGCAACTCCAAAAGAAAACACAATATGTAACACAAATTATCAAATGAGCAATCTTTACCGTTTTTTCTATACCTAATACACTTGATTATCACAATCAAATACAACTAGAAGAACACGATGCCATTGTCCTCGTTATCTCCATTGAAAAATTCCATTGGGGAAGGGATGCTAAAATCGAAACCAAAGTCTGAAAACAAACCAGATTGATGATCTTGACACTTGGTGATCGAGCATGCAATCGTTCGGTTTGTTGATTCATCAGGGCCACAATTCTGAGACAGTGCTTGTGAGAAATCATTGTGGTTATGATCCATTTTGTGGGGGTAGTTGCATAGTGGTGGAGGATGAAACGAGTTGGTGGGGCTATGATTATAGCAACCACATAATGATGGTCTGCTATCTGTTGTATGAAGAGAGTACGAGTCTGTATTTGATGAAGTTGCATGATTTATGTTTGTTTGTGAGTTAAGTTCGTTGCTATTCTCTCCTTTTGCTTTGTAAAATACTCTACATAACACCCAATCTTCCTGTCAATTAGAATTTAATTAAAAAGTTTGTTAGACTTTGTTATTTTAATTAACTATTTTTTTATACACTATTTAGAGATAAACTCTGTCTTGACCATGTGTAGTACTAAGTTGATGTATATGTATATGTTACACTAGAAATTAACTGTGCATTACATGTTAAATAAATTAAATATTAAATAGTTATTAATAAGATTTAGAAAATAAAAATAAAATAAAAAACAAACCTATTTTTTAGATATAAAAAGAGAAAAATAAATGGCACTAATAAAGATTTCAAAAATAAAAAAGAGGAAATAAACTTATTTATTTAGTGTTAGAAGAAAATCGAGACTAGTAAATAGTACTTAAGAGAGCTGTGACAAATGAATCTCATTTTGCTTTTTATTATATCATGTATATGCAGATGTAAAACGAGATTAAGTCTACAAATTGATTATAAGTTCCATTTTCATGGAAAAAATCTTTGACTTAAAACTTTATATCGTATATTCAGACATATTTAGTAGCTACAAAACTGAAACTGTGTTTACATGTGTCTATACTCTATAAAGAAGGATTGATACAAACCTTAGGAGGAACATGAGGGTTTTCGAGACGAAATTCATGCATAATCCAACCAGTTTTAACCCCATTCGGGGCTCGGTTTTTGTAAAACACTAAAGTCTTTCTCATCCCTGCAATTGCACCAGTTTTCGGATCAACGACTGTTCTATCCTTCCCAGTAGCCTTCCAGTATCCAGTTTTCGTGGCCCTATTTGTTCGATATCCTGTTGCATACTTGCGATCACGAAAACTAAAGAAATACCACTCATTGGAATTGAGTTTCGCCACCTCTTCAAATCAAAAACAAAAGATCATTAACATCATAAACAAAAGATCAAGACCATCATAAGAGGTTAACACAGAAAAAATTACTTAAAAGATGGAATATATTGAAAAACATCTATCATTAGTGTTATGCAAGTATTTCCAAATTTGCTTAAGAAGATTCAAATCAATGAATAAATAATGATGCAAGTTGGTTTATTGTCTATTTCAGAATATGCTTTTATGTGCACAGTACTTGTAACGTGTGAGAGAGAATATATACATATGTGTCTGAATCATATTCACATTGTATACATTAAGGGACTGTGTTATATTGGCTTAATTGCTGCAATAACGTGTACCATTGCTTTAGAAGTTCTACAACTTTATCTTTTCCAAAACCAAGATTTAAGGGATACTTTTCTTCATTATTCGATATGTTTAACGCGCGTAATCCACTAGTTACCTTACCTTTGGGTTCACTCTACTACGAAAATATCATTCATCTTATTGTATTGAGGATGTAGACAACATCTTGATTAAAGAAGCTGGTGATCTTATATGCATAAGACATACATATACTCACACGCGCGCACACATGGATGTATGCATATTCCATTAAAGGATTGAGAAGGAGTGGGGATGCTATAAAAATAAGATTTCTTGATTGCAAATAGAAGATAGGTGATTTACCTATAGGCTAGAAAGTGTTATCACTTTATTCTCTAGATATGATCTTTATTTTTGTGTTATATATGGAAAAATATATCAATCTTAGAACCAAAGATTGCCCAAGATAAACAGACATATAGTCAGATCATTAAAGTTTTTGATTATATGGAAGAAACCATGAATAAGGAGATGCAACTAGTAAAAACATGGTAGCTATGTCATGTGATTTCTGAGAGGATAGATGATTGAATTGCTGCTAGCAACATGGATGTACACGCTTCAAATACGGTTAGATTGTGTGAATCAACATATTTTGATTTTTAAACATACCAGAAACCACACATGATCCAGCCATATTGTTATAGGCAAGATCTTTGTTGCTAGTAGCATAGATCATTTCTCCATAGATGATCGCGAGTTTGTAAAACATCAAATTATACAAAACTTGAACTTGTTGACAGATTGGTGAAAAGAAGACATCAAGAACAAAGAATAATAAAAGGGATAGAAGATATACCAGGAAGCTGCCATGGCTCACAAATATGAAGATCAATTTCCACAAGAGTACCCTTTAAAACATCTTCATTAGCTATCTTCTTATAAAGATAGTGACAAACCAACTCTTCATCACTTGGATAGAATCTAAACCCTGGTGGCAACTTTGCTCCTATATTACTCAAATCCATTCTGATCAAGACTCTTTTCTTCCAAAAAAGAAGCAATTATTGGTTGGGATGCTATAAAATATCGTGCCTGTAAAAAGCTATATCATATCATAAATATATATAAAGATTTCACTATGCAAGAAACCTCTAGGAATGGATGAAGAGTGGATGTAGATACCCTCCAATCTAATGCTATATATGCTAATGTGGATTTATGTGTATATGATATTATGTATATGTGTGTATATAGATATATGTTTGTGTGTATATATATAGATGGGTTAAAAGGTAACTTGCCACCTCCTAACAATAATTAATTTTGTTTTTCTAACTGTTTATGATTATTCTTCCACAGTGAGTCATCGTTATTGCGCTGGAACTTCCAAGAAATTAATACCATGGTCACAAGGAATCATTTGTACTTACTATTTGAAAATTTTAAAACAATTATTCTTTTAGGGTATATGTGAGACGTCTTGTGTATGAAATTTTATGACGGAACTAGGACATTTTTAATTAGTCACGGTTTATAATAAGTTATTTTCTACCAAGTACAAATTACCTTATATTTTACAAAAATTGGATGACTTTCCGGCACTAAATTTGTAGGAATTAAAACATAGAGAAGTAGGATTAGGTTAATTACTAATCCAATACGTTACAATAAGAGGTTATAGTATGATACACGGGGTTATGTAATGTGACCAAAACCGGGTAAACAGTAATTAGCATGATCATGTTTTCATTGGTTTTAGTATTTTCAAAACTTGTAACAGTGACCGTCTTTTTTCCTAATTTATGCTATGACCAATATTTTTTATTTATAAATTCAAAATTTTCAAATAAATAAATAAATCTATCAATACTAATAAAAGAATATTTTTTTTGCCACCTCTCATTTTTTAAAACACATTTTTGCCACTTGTCAATTTATATATATTCACACATTGATTTTCATTCCAAATGGTATTATAGTAATTTAAATCTATTATCTATCTATCAATACTAATAAAAAAAATTTTTTTGTCACTTGTTATTTTTAACACATATTTTTGCCACTTGTCAATTTTTTACATATTCATACATTGATTTTCCCTCCAAAGAGTATTATAGTATTTAAATACAAATATAAGTTTCTCTCTCTTATTAAATATTAATTTTATTAATTGCTATAATTCTCTCTCTTATCTAGATTTTTAAAAATCAAACTATATTTTTAAAAAATATATATATCTTTAAGAAAGTTAAAAATTATATCTTTTAATTAAAATAAAAATAATAAAAAATAAAAATTTTATATAATATAAAATTTTCTAAAAGTCTAAACCTTTTTTAAGCAAATAAATCATTTTGTTTTTAAAATATTATAAAGGTGAAAATTTTAAAAACAGTCTTATTAAAACAACTAAAATAATTATAAATCATAGTTTAAAAAAACAAGATTTTGATAAAAAAAATAATTTATAATAAAAAAATGAATGTCTAAAAATAAAACTATTTAGATAAGAAAGTTATAAATAGTATAGTTGTTTTAAAACATGAACTATTACGTATATAAATTTTTTAATTATATTTAATATTAAAATATTATAATCTAACTCTTTGTGTTTTACTAACTATAATTCGTTTAATTAATGAGTTTTAGCCTATATATCTATCTATAAAAACTAAAATAAACATGAAACAATATAAGCCTTATCCTACTAATTTTTTCTCATTTCTCTATACTAATAATAACAATAATGAATATTAATAATTTTACTCTTATCATTTTCAAATTCAAAAAATATATAATTTAATAAATAAAAAAACTATTTTTTTATTAAAACACACTTTTTAAAAAT
>BJCM01267018.1:1214-18263 GCA_018326385.1 Flaveria bidentis | reverse complement strand
TAAATCAAACAGATCAATCATCTCAGCAAGATGAGTATGATATTACTCCCCTTCAGCGAATCAAGTCTCAACTTACAATAACTCTTGATTTGCAAGGGATCTTCAGAAGGTCAGTAAGCTATACTCTTGAAGAAGGAGAAATCATTCATGACTGCTGACCATTATTCAACGTACACTGACTGAGAGGGAAATGTAGTCCCCAATTTGGGTGATACTCTCAGCAGTGATACATTTGACAGCTGGATCAGATGGAGAAAGAGACAGAGAAAAACAAGGGTCAAGCCTAAGCCTCAGACGCCGATGTTGACATCAAAAAGGATGAATGGGCAGCCTGTTTTGCTGAGATCCGAGCCATGAGCACTACACAAAAGCCTAACATCTACACCAAGCTGTATAAAGTCAAGAAACACCTAAAGGTGTCAGGAAAGATCATAGCATGGGCTTATTTTGAGGTTCTGAATGTATATGCAGTGAAGAGAGAAAAGGGCATAGAGTACTTTAGATTTCCACACAATCTAAAGACTCTCCCCGGTTTTGAGCTCAACCAGCTGGCACGCCTAAAGTTGTTGTATGCTGACCAGAGAAAGAAGACAGGCTAGTTTGAGGCTGCATTGAGTAAAGAATACCACACCAGGTGGGTTAACTTCAGACCTCAACAACCGACGAGGTACATCAGAAGGTCTGAAGTTGATTCCATTACTGGAAAGCTTAAGGTATTGTTGAAGTGGAGTCCTCCGCGTACTATGTACAAAATCCCTCTAAGGGAAATGCCACAGGACTTCACTCCACACTTCAAGAGGTGGTATTATGATTGGAGAACAAGTGAAGCTGTTATAGTCTTGCAAAAAGAGAGCCGAATGGATACTATTTGGGTATTTGACCCTATGTAGCTGACTAACTAGTCTGCTAATGATGTATACACATTATACAAGTGGCCACTGTTCTATGATTCGCAAGACATTATACAAGCCCTCCAATTTCAAAATGTTATACGACTCTGTTTTGCATTTGAGATAAATTCTGGAGTTACAAGAGTGGAAAAGTACAAGAAGTTTGAAGAGCTGATGAAGAATGTTAGACAATGATGTAAACTAGGTCCAAGGGGGAGTTTGTTGATACATGTGTACCTAGTTTAGGAGCTTAATGTAATATTTCTATCATGTCTTACATATATGTAATCGAATGGGTATGAATGAAATACAAGTGTGGTTGATATTTATAATGTTTAATATTTCATTGTTTAATGTGTAATAACGCATATTGAACTAACTATATAGGTTTGTGGTTGTTTACATAGTTCTTAGTCAATAATGGTTGAGAAATGTGTTTAAACTTAATTGTGTGAAGTTCTCATGTGAATGGACCATGCTAATGGACCATACGCATGAGTACTTCATGCTAATGGACCAGTCACACAATTGAACCAGGAGACTGGACCAGTCACACAATTATAACATAAGATTGACTCAGTTGCATGACTGAACCCTCAGTCCTGCGGATGGATCAACCGCATGATTTAGTCGCACGACAAAACCATGCTAATGGTTCAGTCGTACGATTGGAAGACCCAAACCTATAAATACCACTTAATTCGTGGAAAAGAGAAAATAATTCGAATACCTATGCACATAATCGTACCCTAGCCGTCCAGAGACTCAAGAAAACCTGTTCCAAGTTCATAGATCATAGTTGATCGTTCTCTAATAATTCTTAACGTTTCATTAATCGTTAGATTTATCTGAACTGTGTTCTCCCTGATTTGATCGCCAATCAAATAAGAGTCCGCACTATTTGAGTTGGTATACGCACAGAATCAGTTAGTACTCCGTATGTACACGGTCCCTTAACAGAAATATACGAATTGCTTCCATCCGTGTCACATGTGCAAACACTTTATTGTATTTAATGCCTTTGACTTGTCTAAACCCTTGAACTACAAGTCGAGCTTTATTTCTTATAATGACCCCTTGATCATCTTTCTTACACTTCAAGACTCATTTAGTGCCAATCACCAACGCACATTTGAGTTGGTCCATACTCCTAACTTCTTGAACTGTAGGAGTTCTTCTTGCATAGCACTAACCCATGACTCATCATTTAAGGCTTCACTTACATATTTTGGCTCGAGTTGAGACAAAAACATCGATAAGCACCATCGTGAAGATAGCATTTTTTCATGACTGATGCATAATTAGCTGAGTATAGCTAATTTCATGTCTGTACTCCTGATAGTACATCCCCAATGATGTTGTCCAGGGGATGATACACATTAATTAGAGATCCGAGAGTGGTGGGAACAACTACTTCCTGGTCCAGATTTTGAATTCCAAGTTCAGTATCGGTAGTTGTTGGAGTATGAGGTTCAGAAGTGTCAGAGGCATCAAGATCTAATGCTTGTGTACTTTCATTAGTAGGAACCTGGCCCTCTTGGTCCATATTTGCAGTCTCTACTATTTCATCGTCAGAGGACGAGTCACTTAATTCAAGCTCTCCCCCTGAAGAACTAGAAGAATCGCCTAGTGTAACCGATGTCGTCGAGTCTTGTGGAGGAGTGTTCAGAACATCGTACATCATTGTAGTAGATAATTCATCATCAGGAAGAGAGGGAGGTAGGTTGAAGGACTTAAAAATTGCATGAAACTTCTACGAAACCCGTTGAGTTGTTATAAACTCTTTTGTCCGGTATATTGTATCCAAGAAAGATACCTTCTTCGGCCTTCTCACTAAACTTCCCAGTTTGAGTTTTCTTCAGCAACATGCATGGTGCACCAAATGATTCGAGATACTCCAGGTTTGGTTTACGTCGTTGGAGCAGTTCATAACATGTTTTACCATGACGTTTGACCACCAAGACTCGATTGAGAGTGAAGCATGCATTTGCCACTTCCTGGTTCCAGAATTGAATAGGTAGTTTAGAGTCGGCTAACATCGTTCTTGCTGTCTCTATCAAGCTCTGATTCTTTCTTTCAGCAACCCCATTCATCTGTGGAGTGTAGGCAGACGTAAATTGATGTAAAATTCCTTTCTCTCTACAGAATGCCTCCATCCACTGATTCTTGAACATTGTTCCGTTGTCTGATTGAATCTTCCTTACTTTCAGCTTGTAGAGTGATTCCAAAGTAGTTACTAGATGTTTGAATGATTCAAATGTCTCTGATTTGGATTTCAAAAACATCACCCAAGAGAATCATGAGTAATCATCAGTCACTACATAGCAGTACAGATCTCCAGCAATGCTATTTGTGCTGACTGGGCCAAACAGATCTATGTGTAGAAGCTCGAGAGGAATGTCGATAGAATTAATTTTCTTTGCCTTGTGAGACTTCTTGGTCTGTTTCCCTTTCTTACATGCTATGTAGATGTAACGCCCTGAATAATGTCTAAGCAAGCCAAATAATAATAATGGGCTTAGATGAGATCATTTAATGGAAATAAGATGGATCTGGGTTATAGACCGAATTAACTCTTCGGGTTATGTGTTTGGCGAGTTTAAGGTCCCGGAAATACTCGGTATATATAAACGGATCAGCTTGAGCAGCTCTCATTTGCAACTCAACACTCTAGTTCTAAAGAGAGAGTAGAGAGAGAAAGTAGAGAGAATTGAAGATTCAAAGCTCGGTTGATCTCGGGATTGAAGATCGGTGTTCGTGGGCATCCAAAAAACAAGAAAACACCACGAATCTAGTTAAGAAATATCATTTAATTGTTCCTTTTGATGTACACCCGGATTCTAGGTTTGGGGTTTTTGAAAGTGGCAAGATTCGCCCAAAACTCACGTTTTTGTGTAAGAAAACATGTAAGAAGCTTAGATATAGCTTATTGGGTGATAAACCAAGGTTTTGGATGTAAAAGATTGAAGTTTTGGGTAAAAAATGGGTTGATTCGTATTTTTCAGCCCGTTCTGTGAAACTGGGTGTTCATCCAGCGAAACTATGGATCTTCCTGCGAAACTATAGTTTCGCAGGTAGTTTCGCAGACATGGTTTTCCAACGAAAGTTGGACGAAACTGGCAGCGAAGATGCCAGCGAAACTACTAGTGAAGATGCCAACGAAACTAGCAGCGAAACTTCTGGCGAAACTAGCAGCGAAACTGCTGATCTTGCAGCGAAATTAGTTGCGAAATTAGGCATAAATTAACTTCTTTGAGTGTTAACTTATCTGGAGGCTATGCAGTGCAACCCTTGCTTTGTAAGCTTGATTGAGAAGCTACTCATCAAGTACAGGTGAGTTCTAGATCCCCTATCTTAAAGGTTTTGAACTAGTTTGGGGCTGGAAATGCATACAAAATATACGATTTAGATGACCGAGATTTTATGAGGTTTTAACGAGAAGATCGATTTTTCGCGCTGACCTGTTAGCACGGCCCTAGCTAGGAGCGTTGCCCCTTGGACCCCACTAGGGGCTGCTGCCCCTAGGACCCCGTTATTAGGGGCTGCCGCCCCCGAAACCCCGCTGTCTTACGGTGGGTCAGTTATGTTGTATGATGATTTTTGCTTGATATGTTTATTTTTTTTCATGGGAATGTGCGATGCATGATGTTTAAGATGATGTATGATTGATGGTATGTATGATGACGCTGATGTATATTGATTATGTATGCTATGTATGTTATGTAGGATATGTTTCCTTATGTTCCTTATTACGTATGGTGGCATGACTTTACGTGGTGTGGTATTGTTAATGAACGTAAAGTATTATCTTAACAAAGTAAAAGATTTAAGATAATGAAAGTGGAACATAATGAAGGAACGAATGAAAAGCCTTGCAAGCAAATGAAAGGAGGTTCACAACTCATTGAGAGTTGTTAGCTCAACTGTGTGTGTCTACAACGTGCGATTTTGGCTAACTTATAAGGGTTCATACACATAAGTAAAAGTTCAGTTTGGGTGACTGCTCCAACACATGCGATTTCCTAATTACTGTGTGTTATATAGCTTGCGATCTTGGCTAACTCATAAGAGTTCACACACATAGGGGGAGTCCGTCCTAGTGACCACTCAATACGTGCGATATGGGGTCCTTGTCGCTTAACTCTAGATGAATTGCTTGGTGCTCTAGACAGGACCTAGATAGAAGTGAAAGATAATAATATACGGAAAGTGCGATAAGTACAAAATGTTCGAAACGTGCGAAATGTACGAAACGAATGATGATGAAGATAATAATGATTACCTTGATGTATGTTCGATGTGTGATTATGTGCGATAGTAATGAAAAGTTTTAACGAAAGGAAGGTAATGCGATGTTTTTATAAAACTAGAACTCACTCAGCAACGCTGATTTTTTTATGCATTTTCCAGTTGGCAGGTGAGCATTGCTAAGGATAGCGCAGGGCAGCTACTTGGCATTTTTGGATGGTATTCTTTTGTATAACGTTTTTGCATTGTAATATGAACAAACTATATTTTGTAATGAACGATGTATTATTTTGCAAAAGTGTTTATTTAAAGGAAATGAAATGTTTGTTTAAAGTGTTTTCGCTACACGATTGGACCTCGCGCAACCAAAATGCGCATTTGGAGAATTTAGCATACAACTTCTCCCTTCTCAACGTCTCCATCACCTCTTGAATGTGACCGGCATGCTCCTCTTCACTGTTGGAATAAATCAGGATATCATCGATAAATACAATCACCGATTTATCCAACATTGGCCGACACACTCGGTTCATTAGATCCATAAAAGTAGCTGGCGCATTGGTCAAGCCAAAAGACATGACAAGAAACTCGTAATGACCATAACGCGTGCGAAAAGCTCTTTTAGGGATATCATGCTCCTTCACTTTCAACTAATGGTAACCGGATCGAAGGTCTATCCTCAAAAACCAACTGGCACCTTGAAGCTGATCAAACAAGTCATCAATTCTTGGTAAGGAATATTGGTTCTTTATCGTCAACTAATTAAGCTCACGGTAGTCAATACACATCCTCATACTACAGTCTTTCTTCTTCACAAACAGGACCGGAGCACCCCAAGGAGAGATACTCAGTGTAATGAACCCCTTATCAAGCAGCTCTTGCAACTGCTCCATCAAATCTTTCATCTCCGTCGGAGCCAGCCGATATGGTGCCTTGGCAACAGGTTGGGCACCCGGTATCAGATCAATCTAAAACACGATCTCTCTATCAGGTGGCACTCCTAGTAAGTCTTCTGGGAACATGTCTGGAAAGTCACACATAACCAGTACCTTAGACAGTTGTGGTGTTGGTGTATCCACATCCTTATATAAGCCAAGTAGGCGCTACACCCACGCCTCATCCACTTTCCCGCCACCGCCATTGAAATTATGTTCGGGATCGTCATGACCCGATCCCCATAAACTGTTACCGAACTCCCGTCAGGTGCTGTCAAACGAATCATCTTCTTGCGACACACAATGTTCGCCTCGTAGTCCGCTAACCAATCCATCCCGAGGACCAAATCGAAACCACCTAAAGTCATCATGAAGGGTCTAACCGGAAATTTGTGACCTTCTAATTCCACGTCACAACCCTCTATCATCTCAGAAATCCGGGTAGACTTTCCTATGGCAGTTTCTACATCAAAGGGTGCATCAACACATCTACTACTAAGAGGCAGCTTAGCACAAAAAGCAACATAAATAAAACTTTTACTAGCACTAGAATCGAATAACACATAAGCTAAAGTTTGGTTCACTAGAAACGTACCGGACACAACATCAGAGTCCATTCTAGCCTCCTCCTTTGTCATAGTGAATGCCCTGGCGCTCGCCTTTGGTCCTTCACCTACAGTCTTCTTCACTCCAGAACCTTCAGCCCTCGGCTTCTTACAGTCTCTACTCATGTGGCCCTCCGCGCCACAGTTAAAACATTTCATTGCCTTGCATTCCCTCTCCATATGACCAGGCTTCCCACATTTGAAGCACACATTCAATCCCAACCTACATTCACCGATGTGCTCCTTTCCACACCTGCCACACCCCTTTACCCTCGCACCAGATGTGACCACATGTCGGTCATCCACCCATGCTTTCTTGTTACCCGTCGAGGCATCACCCCGACAAAAGCTTTTCACATTCCAACTCCGATCACCATCGCCCTTCTTGCTTGCTTCAGCCACCACCACCTCTCGCTCATCATACAACCTTCCTGCCAGATCAATCGCCGACCTAAACGTGCTCGGTCGGGCAGCGATCATATGCCTGGGATTATCCGCTGGCAAATCCTGAATGTACCTCTTAATCTTTCGTGACAAAGCCGTCACTTGGTCTGGCACCAGCCGTGCCATTTCATTAAATTTGGTGGTGTATTGTTGGTGTGTCATGGTTCCCGCCTCCAACTGCAAGAATTCTCTCTCAAACTTATCCAATTCCGTATGAGGACAAAACTCCTCAATCACCAACTTTTTCAGCTTAGAAAATCTCATTCTCCCAATAGCCTGACTACCCTCAGCTTGGACAATATTGTCCCATCAGAATAAAGCTGAGTCCACGCAATAGTGGGCAACAAACTTCACCTTTGATCCTCTCGGCACTCCCTGATATTTAAAACAATTTCCATTTCTCTCACCCATCGGTGAGCCGCAGCAGCAGTGTCGTTACCGTCAAAATTAGGGGGCTTGCATCGTTGAAACGCCCCGTAGTTCAGCGTCGTGCCGCCTCCGGCGCAGGCTCTTCCTCTTCCTCCTCTTCGTCATCCGAGAGGATTGTTTCAGTCTCGGACTATCTTCTTTCGCCCGTAGGTCTACTTCTTTCCTTCCTCTCCCCATCCCGTACAGCTTTAATCACTTCAGTCACTACAGATGGTAAGATTGTCTGCATGACTTGATGCACCTTTTCAGCCACAACCTCTTTCACCGAGGCCCTCAGATTGGCACTCTCATCACCGCCCTCCGGGTGAGGGGTCTCGGGTTCTTCATGAACCACCTTTTCAAATCTAGGCCTTCCTCTTTTGGGTCACAGTTCAGCACCATGACCTCCACCACATGAAGCTTTGGAAGATCTACCACCGGTCATTCACACGCACACTGAAAGATTCAAACACCAACACGGTCATTCAAGGGAACAGCTCAGTTTATGTCAAGTATAGTAAGTCCCTAATTACAATGGCCAGTTATGATTAGCCACTTACTTTACTCTTCAACCCCCAATCATTACCTATCCTGACTACATCAGTATCTAAATCTACAAACAACACATAAACCACATAACATGCACACGTAATACCGGTTAACATTAAAGAAAATACCTGATGGCACGCAGCTATTCAGACTGGCATCCCTTCCCTTTCCGTCCCATTTTTAGTTTAAGTAAAGGTTTATTTTGAAAATTTACCCGTTTCACTTAAACTTTGGCTCTGATACCAACTTGTAAGGCCCCGTTCCCGGGACGCACACATCTGGTCAATCATTGCTCATAAAACCTATAATTACATTTAACTTTCGTAAAACATCGCAGCGGAATCATCAAAATAGGCATCTCGCTTCATTATAAAAGCTTTTACAAAACAATACATCGTTATCATGTTACAAAATACATGTTGCATTACATCCCAAAAACATTATAAAAATGGATGTCATCCAAAAGAGCTGAGTAGCCACCCCGTGCCATCCTCAGCAACATCACCTGCCAACTAGAAACACATAAAAGTTAGCGTTGCTGAGTGAGTTTTAGTTTTTATAATAAAACATACATTGCGTTCATTAAAACCGTTCTTTACTTTTGCATGTGATCATACATCATACGTACACATATGTAATATCATTATTGTCTTCATCATTCTTTCATTCCATCCGTTCATTCGTCATTAATCTTTAATTTCATTCGGACCAATGCCATATGATTCACCCCACCGTCATGCACAAAGCCGGTACTGGGACTGAGGTCTTTCTAGACACCAAACATTGTGCACGAAACTGACTCCAGTACCTGGGGTAAGCGGCAAGGGTCCCATACATATGGTCAATCACAAGGATTGTACCCCTGTGTTCATCCTTCTGGGGTAATCAACCCGCACATAGTTGAGCTAACACCCTTCATTGAGTGTGAACCTCCATACATACGCTTAATCACACAAATTAAGCCCCAGTGTGCATCCTTCTGGGGTAGCTAACCTGCACACGATTGAGCTAACACCCTTCATTGGGTGTGAACCTACATACATTTGCTTGCAAGCCTTTCTTACTTTCGTTAATGCGTTAATGCATGCACTCTTTCATTTTGTTCCTCTTTTCATTATCTTCCACTTTGCGTTATATAATACTTTCAATTTATTCGTTAGCTTACAAAGCAAACCATGGAAAGGCAATCATGTAAAGCAAGGAACATAATAACATACAACATCATCATACGAGGCATAAATCATTCATACATAACAACATGCATAAGCAACAATCTTACATCAACGTACATGCCCCACATGCCATTCATGACCTCAAAAGTTAACTTATAAAACCCCCCGGGAACCTCCCAAGCCAAAGCTTACATCCACACATCATCCCAAAAGTCTGAAAGTCAAACTGTGTTTCTTTCGGGCGTACGAGCCCTATTTGGGCATATGGACACCATTCAGTCGCATGGCCTTCCAGGCGACTGAACACTTAGGTGCATGGACATCAGGTGAATGAACCCTATGCGAATGGACCTATGCGGATGGACACCATGGGCGAATGAACCTAATGCGGATGAGTACCCAGGCGTATGGAACCTCAGTCGCACGACTCGCATGCAAATGAACCTAATGCGGATGAATCCTATGCGAATGGACCTAATGTGGATGAACCTAATGCGGATGAACCTAGGCGTATGGACCTCAATCGCATGACCCCCAAGCGAATGAACCTCAGTCGCACGACTCACGAGCGTATGTACTCCAGTCGCACGACTCGCATGCGAATGAACCTTAGTCGCATCCATTCGGTCACGTAGCCCTAGCTGATGCAGAATGCAGTTCATCCCGAACCCAATCTATGATTTTCAGCCTCCAAGCCCTCCCAAACTCGTTCTAAGCCCAAATCAACCATCCTAAACCATAGAAACACATACCACAACACCATTCAAGCACGCACAAGCCCGAAAACAAGCCCCACTTGCATCACGCATAATCACATACACATGGGTTCACCACACACACTTAAAAAAACGGGTTTACTATGTGTTCCAGCCCTAAATCAGTTGAAAACGTGTAAAGAGGGGTCCTAGAACTCACACAAACAAGTAGAGCTTTAATCTAACCCGCTACACTTCAACTTTTGTGCTCGAATTCAAGAAAACTGAAGCTTTTTTCCCCTTTTTCTCCCCTTCTTCTCTCTATGGCTAAAATTACAAGTGTGGGGGAGGAGAGTTGGCTGCCCTCCCCTCTTAATCCCCCACTCTTCCAAACCTTCTCCCGTTTTGGCAAGTTTGGTCCATCGACTTTGGACATTATTTCTTTTTCTTCTTTCGTCGGCTTCAAATAAATTAACCAGGTGTTACAGTCGTTCTGTCTTAGATTAGACACAAATGAATCCTATTTATTTGGCAAACCATCTGCAAATCTTGAACCTTTATCTTCCATTGACGTTGTCACACCATGAGTGTGCAACTCACTCATCAGATGGTAGAATCTGTCAATAATGTTATCCAAGCTCTCATTCCCTATCGAGGAGAAATTATCAAATTCTTTTTTGAGAGCTTTAGCCTTTAGTGCTTTGAGTGTTGCGTTTCCATCATATCTATTCTCTAATGCTTCCTATAACTTTTTCGCCTGCTTGTTCATAGAGAACTGATGAAAGATGTCCTTCGGTATCGATTGAGTCACGAAGGCATAGACTTTCTTTTCAGCATTGAATAGAATCTTTTGTGCTTCACTCAATCCTCCCAAGGTTAGCTTGACTCCATTAGCACTGACTGGTACCGTGTAACCAGTCTCAATTGATGTCCAAAAATTGGGATCAACTCTATTTAAATAAATTTCAAACCGTTGTTTCCACTGTGGATAGTCATCTAACGTTATCAGCTTCGGCGGTTTATTATGATTTCCTATATCATTCTCCAGAAGCAGAAGGTTCTGGATGTGAGAGTCCTTTCCGGTAGAAAATGCCGCAAATTGATCTTCCATTGCTACAAACTTGGTACTTTTAGAACAGGACAGTTTCACTCGTGCGAATGGACTATGAGTATGGGTCATTCGTGCGAATGAAGGGTGAAAATGAATTCAATTATGCGATTGGATTCAGTCGTGCGTATGAACAAGACGACTGGAATCAAACGACTGGAGTTGTTCAGTCGTGCGAATGAAGGATACGACTCAGTTTAGTCATGCGGATGGAGTATACGATTGAGTTCAATCGTGCGACTAAAAGCTGTTGTTTTTGTAAAACCGAATATTTTGACACTTTAACACAAAAACACGATTTTCCCAGAAACCCTAATCTGTCGTATGATGAAAAACAAAACTTTAATGCATGCAAATGTCAAAAACACCTTTAGAACCAACGTGGTGACTCTTTTGAATTAAAACGTGAGTTTTAACACCAAAACTAATCGAATTCACGCAAAATAAAGAACCAAAGCTCTGATACCATTATTCAGGACCATGTGTGTACGGAATACTAACAGATTCCGTGTGAATCCTATTTAATTGGTGATCTAATCAGTAAGAACATTAACCCGATCGATATAAGAATGAACTAAGCGTTAAGAATGAATAGGGATCGATCAAGAACGAACTTTGAAGTTGGATTGGCTGTCTTGGACGTTCTGGACGGCTAGGGTTTATGAATATTCGCAAGAGTTTCGATAAGTTATGAAGTGTTTTTTTCACAAATTAAGTGGTATTTATAGGTTTGAAGTTTCCATTCGTACGACTGAACCATTAGCATGGTTCAGTCGTGCGACTAAATCATACAATTGAGTCATACGCATGACTGAAGGTTTAGTTGTGCGACTGAGTCAATCTTATGTCTCAATCATACGACTGATCTAGTTTTCTGGTTCAGTCGTGTGACTGGTCCATAAGGATGACATATTCATGCGTATGGTCCATAAGTATGGTCCATTAGCATGAATACTCACCCGACTAGGTTGAACACATTTCTCAATTATTATTGACTAAAAACTGTGTACAATAACTTCAAACCTATATAATAAGTTCATACATATGAATTATACTTATCACAATAATAATATGAAATAATTAAATATTAATAAACATCAACCACATATTATATTTCATTGAACCATTTCATTACACATGTGTAAGACATGAAAGACTTTTACATTTGAGCACATAAACTAGGAACATCATGTATCTACAATTAATTATTAAGTTAATTATTTTTCAGATTAAAAATGTAAATTCCAATTTAAAACCTGATCAACATCTCTTAAATCATATTATTATTCTAACTTATACATCATTCAATAGGTTAATTTGAGAGTAAACTTTGGTGTGTATTCTTATATTTTAGAATTCAAATCATTTACCTCCTATTATCAAGTGAGTATTCATAGCCCATTTTATTATGTTATTATTTAGGGAAATTATACAACACTTACTTGTCATTGTTATTTATGGTTATTTTATTTCAAAAGTTAACTCAAAATATGCTATGTTATTAGTTGTAATTATGTGTTCGTAGTTAGATAAATTAGATGTTAATATAATCATTAATTTATACAACCATGACAACAATGATAGATCTATTGGTTTGACAAACCCATCTTATTATGATTATTTGTGTGGTGATTGAAACCAGATTCATGCTTCTTCATAGGCTTCATCTGCCTATCGAGTTAATTCAGTCATTATGTTTGATTGTGTTTGGTTTGTATTTTATGTTACAGTATTATATTATATGTCTTGATATTATGATATGAATTAAATTTTTTAATCATTTCAATCAATCTATATATGTATGCAAAACTTGTGTTTACTCAACGGCTAATTCATTAGCTAACTTGTTACTTTTTACATGATTTTAGAAAATGCAGCTTAGGGGACTTCTACATGCTCATCTAGGACTTGGATTTGGTCAAAATAAAAGACATTTTATTGCGTTTAATTATTTTTTATATTTGATTTTAATAAATTGCTTGATTAGTATTATTTAATAAAAATAACAATTAATATTATTTCACTTATTTATTACCTTGTGCTATGAACAATTGATTCACAATTGTTCACCCTGTGATTCCATCATCGGTTGGGATGTGACAAGCCCCATCTCACCCCATCTATCTCCATTTTTAAATATCCAACCGTAATCTCAATCTTTCCAAATCATATTTTAAGGATTCAAGAGTTAGTGCAAGATGATCAAACTTTATAACTACCTTCTAGCTTTCTTCTCCTTGCTTGCTAGTAATGAGATCCTAAATCCCTTGTTCTATCTTCTTACCCTAGTACAACCACATGTTGTAAAGCTTGTTTAAAACATCGTTCACAAAAAATTTTGTAAACAACAAGATTTACACTTTTAGGACCTAAGGTTTTCTTTCAAATACATGTTCATGAACATGTTAAAGCTATAAAAAGAGCCAAATTAATACATACATGTCTTATAATAATTATTTGGGTCAAACGTAAGAAGGTTGGTGATTTGTTACACACATATAAAAATCTTGAATTAACTCTCTTAAAAAACCAAACATATGAATTTTCTACGGAACATATGTGTAAATAACCTTGAAGTGCAAGATCTACCCTCTAAACTTGTGTAGAAACTAAAATCTACAAATATAAGTAACCATGAACATCGATCGATCTTGGACTATAATGCTCATGAAAACATAGCATATGAATAAAAAAATAAAAGATATATAAATATACACAAAACCTGGACATTTTTACAAGGAAGGATGCTAAACATAACACCAACATTCCATGAGACATTAACCAATTAAGGCATAAGACAAGTACACACTGAAGGTTCTTGTGAAAAAATGTACTTTTGAATTGATAGTATACTAGCATAAACTTTGTCTTAAGTTTTGAAGGATATAACTCAAAACAATCCATAACCAAAATGGATGAATTATGGGGTCAACTTTGCAACCTAAGTTATCTCATCATATTTTATTAAGTTTTGATACCTAAACAGCTTATATAAAATAAAATGTCAAACTATCATTTTCAAAAGATCTTTTGTCCTACTTGTTGGAAACATATCTCGATCATTAATATGAGTTTTGTTAGTCAGCTAAAAGGATTTCCTAGAGTAATCCAGAAAGTTCAATGTTGTACCTTTGTGTCTAAATAAATCATTTTGGACCACTTAAACATACAAAAAAATTGGACAAATACATGTATTACAACCTAAGACATATGTGCACTTGTGGTAAAAATTTCAGAACTAATTAAGTTAGTTAATCAAAATGAGGTTAGACGGTTGGCTTAAAATTCTAGAAATTCTGTTGAATTAAGGTTTCATAAAATGAGAGAGTTTAAATTAATCAACTATCAAAAATCCTAACACAAGGTACATTCGATAACTTATAAACAAGTATTAATGTATATAACATCCATAGAGCATATATCTTTGGAATAAACATGTATATATACTTGAAATTTTAAGACAAGTCACTAACGACTCATCGGGTTAAACTTTAAAAATATTAATTTATTTATCAACGAGACCAACTAATTGGGTGGACTTTATACACACTCACCTTGTAAGTTGACATCATATCATAACCTCCTAAGATAAGTGAATTGTTTAGGTCACAGTTAAGATGATCATACACCCGCATTTGCTTTTCCAAGCATAATCAATTAATAACTCACAAGGTGCGTTTCATAGCATCTTATAATTTTAAATGCTTTATAACTATGGGAGAGAAACATATATACATATACTCGTTTTTTATACAGTAACAAGAAAACAAGACCCGATCATTATGTTTATACGTTACCGTTTGTAGCTCGTAAAGTCCTCATAACATTAACCATTAGAAACGGATTAGCTTGAGATTCTATTAATAATTATATTAGATTTGACACCCCCTGTCATGGTTAGTCACTTAATTACTGATCCATACAGTCAAATGATTGGATAGTGTCCACATATTAGCTCGTAAGGTAAGAGGGAGGCGCAAAACACTTTGTGTCTTGGTTTGATTATGCCTCATGTAGATCATAATTTTCAAATTCCTTGATAGCTTATCAATAGTCAAACATTATTTTTTTTGTTAATCATATGTGTTTAATCATCTTTTGGCAAATGATTTTGTTATCTTGTAATTTTTTAAACATATAAACTTACTAACATTGTGTTTGAAATTTTCAAGTATATATTTCAGAAAAATAAAGAATGGCTTTAAAGAGTAATCATCGTAAGGAAACATTCATGCAAACTAGGATACACTTTTGCGGAGATATTACTTATATAACCCATTATGTTTGGGTCATATGTGTCAAATCTTTTGACAACTTATTTGAATTTTGGTCGTGAAACATTTGATTTTGAGATGTAAACTCTGAAATTTTAAATTTTGTATCCATTTGTATGTTTGTGTTAAAAAAATCAAGAATGTATACTCTTTTTGGTTTATGATTCCTTTTAGCACAAGAATTCATTCTTCCATTGAAAAATGCATATTTTGTAGGTTCTGAGTTATCGTGATCATCAGATTTATTTGCAACATAATCATCTTTGTCACTATTGTCTTCTTTTCTCCTTCTTTAGCCTTTTAAAGATTACAAATGAGATTGGTATAGAATATACATCCCCCTAACAATCTCTTTAATAGTAAAAGTAGACGTGATTACTAATCTTCTGTTTGTTGTTTTCTTTCTCTTGCCCTTGCCTTTTCCCCTTTTTTTTGAAATTAGAAACAATGTGATCAGGAAGTTGGCTTGACCAATAAAACAATAAAGTGACCACTTTCAATGCATGTTTCAATGCATTGCTTGTAGCAACTAAATGGTAAATCAAATTATACATCAGTCTATTTTAAAATCCAATGGTGATCACCAACCGGTTTCTAACATAACTTACTGAATTAAAAGGTCAAAGAAAATAATACTCCTAACATCAATAATCAGGTGATCACCAACCAATTTCTAACAGATTCTTACTGCACTAAAAATACCAGGAAAATAATACATCTAAAGTCCATCTAGGACAAATTTTATAGTTGGATTTTGTATAAGATTTAGCAATCCGCCAGTGAATGTTCCATCACTAATACATTGGTGATTTAGCAACTGATCTATCCCTAATCACTCTGGTATTATGGGTCGTTGATCAGGTTTGATGTCTTTACTCACTCTAGTTATATAATCATTTGTAAAAAGAATAGAGATGGGGAAGGTCTAAATTTGATATTAGTTGCTTTACAAAAAGGGAAAGCACTTCCACTCATTGTTTTGTAACATGTGTCTACTGATATGATATTAAAAGTTTCTTTGCCTTTAAAATAATTTTGATGATGATCAAACTTTATACTCATGTTCTACTCACTTCTTGTACCTAGTAAATATTTAAATATTTTTATTATGATGATGATCACGATGCAAGCAACCCAACCTACGAAATAAATGATCCAGGACAGTTATGATTGAAATGGTTGTTTGGCAATTAATTATGTATTTCCATTGCCCTCTTTCTTACGATTCTTTATGACCTCCCTCCCATGCAAAATGATATATTTATTGAGTAATAACTTGTCAAATAGTGATGTATTTTACAATCAAAATGTTAAAAGTTTAATTTTTAAGATACAGGTTGTAATGTATTTATACCAATAAGTTATAGATTTTATGTAAAAACACATACGAAAAAACCACAATCTATCAGTCAATCCTAAATCTATCAATATTAATAAAAAAATATTTTTATGTCATTTGTCATAATTTTAAAGTCACTAAGTTTATTTTTCAGCTTCCCTCTCCTAATAAATATCACAATAATTACAAATAATATTTTTTAATTCTTTTCATATTACATATATATTTTTTAAAGAGAGATCTTTCTACAAATTTAATTCGTAAATAAATAATTTTTTTTATAAAATAAAAAAAATTATAAAAAAAGCATACTTGTAAACAACATAATATATTTTAAAACCTGTGCCATTTAAAACTAAAATTCATATGAAATAAAAGTAAT